>BPLS01030788.1:420583-431469 GCA_019656275.1 Rhododendron kiyosumense | reverse complement strand
CTTCAGTTGCTCCTATGAGAGCCGTTTTGTAATAATGAGCAGTGACTCGATATTTCTGTAATAAATTTCTATTATTAACGTACCTAAAATTTAGGGGCGTTACATGCCAACTGTCAAGGTGAGACTTAGAGAGAGAGAGAGGAGAGGACCAAGCTCTTGCCTATAAATAGAAGGCCATTCTCATGCTTTGAACTCACACCTCAAGCAATAGCTATTCCTTCTCTCTAGAAACCATTTTCTGTTTTCTGGGCAGCCTACTGTCCCGTCGGAAATCCCCAGTTTTCTCCTGTTTAGAGTAGTTTTTAGGACCAACTTCCTTCTGGAAAGTTTTAGAGCACTTCGAAATCTTGAAGTTAGGCTCAAGAATCACCCCAATCGGTTAAGAAATGACCAAGATATCGTCATCCGAAGTTCAGTGAAAATTCTGGATTTTCAATTCTGGACAGCTTACTGTCCTTTGCTTTTCCCCCATTTTTTCTCCAACCTAAGTTCGTTTCTAGGATTAACGTCCTTCACGAGAGTTGTAGAGGGTTTCGAGATCTTCGATTTCAACCCAAGAACGACTCTATTCGGGCAAAGATTGACCAAGTTACTGCTGTCCGAAGTTCGGTCCAGATTCGGGAGAAATTCCACCTAGCTTATTCGGCCCCGACTAGTTTCGGATCAAGGTAGGATACTCTTGCCCTATTCCTATGTATACGTAAGATCTCGTTATCTTCCATTTCAAAGCAAGTTATCTTTATTTACTTTTCATATCAAGTATTTGTATTTTGATCTTTAAGATGAATTGCTTGTATTACTTGTGGTGTTATGCTTTAAGCGTTGAATTGAGCATGTTAAATATAGAGTTGGATGATCTTGTTGGATTACGATGAATGATGTTTACTTTTGTCCTGCCACGGAGTCTTTGCATGTAACGAGACACGAGAATCGAGAAAGTAGAAACAGGACACCTAGGGTGTGTTTGAAAAGGTTGTAATGTTTTGAAAACCGCAATGTGGCCGGACTTGCCCATTGTGTGATGTGTGTGTGTGTTCCAATGGGAAACCGGAGCAGCGGAACCATTGTGAGGGTGTGTGCCAATAGGAACCCGGAGCGGCGGAACCATTGTGCGTTCCCATGGGAACCCGGAGCAGCGGAACCATGGTGAGGTATAGCTTGGTTATCCGTGGAGAGGAGCCAATGCAATGTGTGCCAATGGGAACCCGGTGCGGCGGAACCATTGTGAGGATACTCGGGAACCCGGAACGGCGGAACCGAGGTTGGGTGTGTATGGCTTGGTTATCCGCGGTACGGAGCCAATGCTAAAGATTTTGAAAGGCTTGGTTATCTGCGGTACGGAGCCAATGCAAACGTTTTTGAAAGATTGTTTTGTAAGTGAAAATGATTGACACGGTCTACGATGAGTCGCGTAGGAGAAATCGGGAAATCTTGGACACCGACGATAGATGATTAACAATGTGTGATTGCTAGTGTTGTTGTAATTGTTTACCGTCGTAAGGTTGGTTGGGTAAGGATTTCCTATTGAACGTTGTAGCTCATGGTGTTGCCTTTTTGGTGACCCTGTCATATTATATTGGTGGCGACGCCGGTATAATGTGTCAGATCTCTTAGATGAACAGGGCGAGATGTATACCTTGGAGGCCTTCGGAGCTTGCCAAGAGGGAGAAGCCGGTGGAGCAGTAGTTAGGAGCCTAGTTTCTCCTTTGTTGAATACTTGTATTCCTTTGAAGTATTTATAATGTAATAAACTCTCTTTATTATGTAATAAATGCTTCTTTAACGTACCCTAATTTTGGGGGCGTTACAGGTACGAGTAACAAACCCGTTTTCTCTCTCTCTTTCTCTTTTCTAGACTAACAGTAGGATTGGAAGTAGAATAATATACTAGTGTTCAATATTCAGATTTATGTGGGTATGTATAATGACAGAGAATGAGGGTGCAAGTTTGGGACGATAAGTGTAGAGACTCAGATATTTTAGTTATTGAAAATATTTATTAAATGAGTAATTAGGAAATTATAGTTTATCGGATGATTAATTGAATCAAGGACCAAAGTGAGAGAATAGAGAATTGAGGGGTGAATGTGTAGTTTAAAAGATACATGAGTATATATAGGGGTGTGAGAGGTGTAGGAGATCATTTATCTCCATTCCACTCTCTCTCATTCGTCTCTCCCTCTCTCTCCCCGTCGATCTCTTTCTCTCTCCTCTCTTCTCACTCAAAACTCCACTTAATCTCACTAAACCTTCAAGAACCAACCTCCCTCAAGCCTTCTATTCGCGTTCTAGAGCTCGGAGATCCTTGGGTAAAGCTTAAATCGAAGTTTCGGAGTTCGAAAAGCTAGGGCTCGTTCAAAAACACTTGAATCTCGGCCATTGTTGCGAGGTAGGGATTTCCTTACCTCTTTTATGTGTTTACATGTTGATTTGGTGTAGAATCGTGCCTTTGATTGTTGAATTTTGGTTGTTGTTCACGCCTTGAAAATCTGCAGAAATCGCTACCCGAAGCCCTGTGGTATCGATACGGATTAAGGACCATATCGATACTATAAGCTTATCCTTTTGGTCAGAGAGTATTGTATCGCCTTGTGGTATCGATACGGATTAAGGGCCGTATCGATACTATAAGCTTATCTTTTTGGTCGGAGAGTATTGTATCGATATGGATTTCGTGCGTATCGATACTAGGAGCTTAACTCCAGTTTTGCACTTATTGCTTCTCCGTCAATTGTTTTGACTTCCAAACACTTCTAAACCCTTTTGGACACCTCCTAATCTATCTCAAGCATGTCTATTTGACTTCCCACGATGGCTCGAAGCATTCCTTGGTCCGTTGGTCTTCCTTGAGCAAGAACCGGATAAGAATTAATTTAGTTAAACGTTGTTAATGTACTTTTATAGATTGTTGGTATTTTGTGATCGTTCATGGTGCATGTGTGATGATGTTGGCATAACGTAGGATGTTCTATCTAAGAATGTGTTCATAAGGAGGTCCTAGTTTGCGTGTTGTATGAGGAAATAGTTGATTTTGGGTCGGAAGTGGAGATAGGAGGTCCCGTAACGCAAGTGGTGGTAATACGAAGACTTAAAGGGTTTCGTAATGCAAGTGGTGGTAATACGGTAACCCAAGTCGTTAGGGATCACCGTGATGCAAGTGGTGGTAACGCGGTAATCCTTATGGTGTTATACGGTAACGCAAGTGGTAGAAATACCGATGGTGGGAGTTTGGGTTAGTGAGTCGAGCTGGGGTCATTTGAGGGGTTAGTGTCACACGGTTTATGTATCCAATTTCGATAAGGGTTCATTTGCAAATAGATTGGTTATCGTCTACCGAGCTGTATTTCCAAATTCTCTTTGTTTGCACTTGTCACCATATTTACATATAAGATTGGTAAAGATTTTCCTACTGGGCTAGTGTAGCTCAACAAAATCCTTCTTTTCAGGTTCGAATGTTGGGCAATAGACTGCATGCAATGATGTGCTTGGACATGAAGATTTTGGGAGCTAACTTCTTTTAGTTACTTAATCTTCTTTTGTAATTGATTTGCTTTTGTTAAAGATGGGTTTGTAACTAATTGTTCTTAAATTACTTTGACTAAAGAGATTGTAATATTCTAAACAGATTCCTACTTGTAATTAAGTTGATTTGGGCCATGGTGCCAAAGCTGTATAATCTTAACTTTTGGGGACTTGCTTGTAAAGTTAAACAGTTGGGAACTCTTTTGGGTATTATTTATGATATGCGAGGATCTTTTATTAAAATGTATTATTTAATTATGTTGAAAATCGAGGGCGTGACAAATTGGTATCAGAGCATTAGGTTTGAATACCTAGAGACCGTGGGGAGACATAATCTCAGGGGTTCAAAAAAAAATCATTGCATATCTTTTTAACAAAAACATGTGTGTGTTTGCATGACTGACATTTGTTCACCGATGTGGCTTTGCATTTATGTTTACTTGGATAGGTGGAATGTTGGTGACCCGTGTTTGGGAAAAATGGAAGTTTGGCTTGTGTGTAACGGGTATGACAGCATCTATTGCTATTGTTGTTATTTCCGTTAGAAGTCTTGTTCTTAGATTCTATGTGGCAAAAATGCCTTTTAGGTGAACTGGAAAGCCGTGAAGGATTGTAGTGGCTATGGTTGCGACTATTGTTATGGTTATCGTTATTGTTGATAGTCTTGGTCTTGAACCATTCCTAGTAAGGTACCTTTTTAGATTAGATATTCGACGGGAAAGAATCTGAAAGGTCGAGATCACTGTTGTGCTTGTGCATTGTGGCAAGGCCGACATATGAGATATCCATTAATATGTAATAGAAGTGTTAGGCTATTAGAAAGATTTGCGAGCTTAGTGTTTGATATGTTTTATTCAAATTGCGCTGATTATGTATCAAATTTTAAATGCTTTTAAGTAGATTTTATGTGATGTGAGATGCGTTAAGTGTAAACGAGCGAAAGGTAGTATGTTTGTTACGATCGAAGAGGAAAAGAGAAAAGAGAGTGCATGTTGAGGTGTGACAGGAGCCATAGTTTGTCCAGGAAGTGAGTGAGATGTATCTTAGCTAGAGGGTTGAGCTAGTGAGTGTCTCGAATGTATGAAGGGATGATATCTTGTTGTGGTAATAATTGTGTGTTGTCATTATTATGGTAGTTATTGAGGTAATGATTTTGAGTACAGATAAGACAAGTTGAGCATTCATAGAGAGTTGTAAGTATCTGAGGTTGACCTAGGAAGATAAGAGTTATAGGTAGGGTGTCTAGATACAGTATGTGTCTTCTGGACAACCAGGTGACTACCGATGAGATCCAATTGGAAGAGGTGTTTGATCATCGCCCCTTCTAGATGGAAGTCTCGGAAAGTCAATTGGACACTAGGATTGTGTATAGGGGCTAGATCTTTAGGTTTGAGAAAAGCTATAGTGTTGTAGTCGTCATTACTGTGGTGAATGTCATAACGGTGTCGTTATGGTAGATTGACAGAAAATAGTGATAGCATCATGTGGAAATAATAATAATAATAATAATCAAAATGAAAGAGGAGAGACCAAAACTTGGGGTGTACTATATCGATGTGATTGAGGCGAGTGATTGATGTCAGTGTGTGGTGAAAGACTTGTTTGAAGTGAGGGCAATATGAATGAGGACTGTTGTGAGTTAAAAGGTTGGAGTGTGGAGATTGTGTGTGATGTGAAATTGGCAACATAGACTAGACTGATGACAGTATACGACGCATTGAGGTGATAGATTAGTGAAGGACTAGGGCTTAAATAGTGGTAGTGATATCAGTGACGGTGATGGGAATGGTGTGGTCGATATTATTGAGGTTGAATGCAACTGTGGTAAATATCTTTGAGGAAAATTGATGTCATTATGACTACTTAGTTGAGAGAAGAAATTTGTGAGCTATGAAACTTGTGGTGAGTGGAACTATTAGAAGATATTGGCGCGAGAAAATTGATTCCTAAGTGATGAGGTACTTGGAGAGTTGGAGTCTTAGAACATAATGAGAAGTATAGACTTATTGTTTGAAATCCCGGAGTTTTGTGGGTATTTAAGAATTTTTTTATTCTATTGGTTTGTATTGGTGACTGGATATTAGCATAGAGATATTCGAGATTATTGAATGTTTGTTGGTGCAGCCATGACACCTATTTTGTGTAACTCTTTGAGTAATGAGATATTGTCAGCTTGTATTGCTGTCGAGTCATAGATTTGATTAAGTGTTAAAGAGTACGTATGTTCGGTGTGTATATTATATATGCCGTGATGTTTAAAATTGTGAGTGTATTGAATACCTAGCTTGACTAGTGTAACTAAATGTGAGTATTCAATATTGATGGGCGAATGGAAAACATGAGAGGCATTGCGATGATGAGATGAAATGATTACTATTGGGCTTGCTAGAGCCAGAGAATTTTGATGTACTGGATACTGAGTGAGTTTGTTGATATGTGGATAAATTTGGCATTGTGTAAGTCAGTAATTCGTATGAATAGTTTGTTATCCCTAAGAGAGCCTTGAAACTAAATAAGGAGTCTTCAAGTACTCATTGAAAGGTCTTAGAGCCAAAAATTTATTACAACCATCTTGGATAAATTGATAAAAAAAAAATAAGATCTTCATACCGGTTCAACCAGATTGAAAATTGGAGCACTTAATTTTTTAATCATATTTTCCAGTAGTTTCAGTAACAATGTTAACAATTTTACCAATTTGAATTGTAAAACAAACTACAGGGTTTATTTGGTAGCAATTGAAACTAGATAGACGAAATTGAGACAACTGTAAAACTAGATGAACGACTACGAAAATTTGCCCTTTTCAATATCACTTAAGATTATTAAATTAAATTCAGTACATAATGGGGGCCTTGCAACCAAAATTTGAAGCCAGCATAGTTGATGTAGCACTTAATAGCTACCAACAAAAAAGACGGAATGGAAGTCATTCATTCAGGAAATAAGGATGGAATAAAAGTCATTCAGGAGACCCAAATGATTAGGTAGAGAATAGCCAACAGTATATGACCTCCACCACCATTTTCCATCTCTGGATACCTGCATATCGAATCTAAACGGCGGTGTAACAGCATTAAAGAGAATCATTTGATTTTTGTATTAAAAAAAATATGTTCAGAAACACGACAAAACACAACCAAGAATACTTCTCGTTCAACTCTGAGGGCTCCCTCAAAAAGCACAATCATCACCTCCTGTTAGCATAGAAACTAAAAATAGTTCCTCAAAAATAGATTGGAACTATAGCCGAAGAGCTATAAAAACAATGTTATAGAATTTTACAAAATAAAAGTAAACTCGCATTTGTCGAAGACTTTACTCCAACACAAAACCCATTTAGTCCCCAACACCCTAGCCTCACTTTCAAATATGAAGACAAAAAGCTAAAGGTGTGGGAGATGCCTACTTGTTTTGAGGTGATTCACTTAACCGGTCTAAGATTCACAAACCCAGATTTGTTAAAAAGGGAGAAAAACGAATTTGAAACATAGATTATAGAAAGAATCGAATTTAAGCTGAACTGAAGACAAATTTAACACGTAATTGAATCATCGTTCGAATCAGGTTCCCAAGCTTAGTCTTATTCTTTTTCCTTTTTTATTTTGAAGCCAACATAAACCAAGATTGATCTCCCACTACAAGAAAATTGAGATCTCCCAATGGTTTTGTTAGCAACGGTTCGAAAAACCGTTGGCAGAAATTGGGTCTAGCAATGGTTTTTAGAGCATTACTATTATTGGGTATGCAGAAACGGTTTTTAATGAACCGTTAGTATAGCCTCACTATATTGTCACGGTGTTTTATGGACCGTTACTATAGCCCATCCCATTCCATTTTCCCCCAAAAAAATTTCACTTCCGCGCGAAATATTCCGCTCCAAAATTTTTCCCAAAATTAAATAAGCCCTAAACCGTACCGTTCTCTCCCTCTAAACATTAATCGGAAACATCAATCTCCCTTCTCACAATTCTCTCACCAAACAGCTAGCACATGCACCACGCTCTTGTCGCAGACGATCGAAGACGAAGACGATCGACTGGTGGGTTACGAGCTCCCACCTTGCTAGCGTTGTAATCTCTCTCTGTAAACATTGTAAACAACGATCTTCCAAAGCCTTCTCACAGTTCTCTTGTTCTCTCACCAAACACCACACCACGCACCTGTCGAAGACGATCGAAGACGAAGACGACTGGTGCGTTACGTGCTCCCTCCTTCCTAGCATTGTAATCTCTCTCTCTCTCTCTCTCTCTCTCTCTCTTTGTTCCAGATTTTTCATTGTTTGATTCAATCGGCTCTCTCACTTCGTATCCCTCTCTGAAATTTGAACCCTAAATACGATTTTTTTGAGAAATAGCTCACACGATTTTTTTTGAAATTTAATACGATTTTTTACGATGTTTACGTAACCCTAAACTAGTTTTACAATTTTTTTAGAAATAGCTCACATCGATGTTTTTGTTCCAGTTTTTTTTTTTTTGGGTGGGCTACGATTTTTACGATTTGAACCGTAAATACAATTTTTTTCCCTCTGAAATTTGAACCCTAAATACAATTTTTTTTTAACCCTAAATACGATTTTTTTTGAACCCTGAATACGATTTTTCAATCGGTTCTCTCACTTCATTGTTCCAGATTTTTTTGGAATTCATAGGCTCGCCGAAAAAATAGCTCACTTCCCAGCCCCAATTATTCCTTGCTTGCTTCTTCACTTTCCCCTTCCCATTTTTGGATTTCTCTTTCTTTCTTTCTTTTTTCTTTATTCCGGTACAATTGCGCTGTAGAGGAAGAAGAATCGGGCTAAGCTAAAAAAAAAAAAAACAAGCTTCCTTTGTTGCACCTACTCCTCTTCTGGTGATTATCTCTTCTACATGTTTATTGTTTAGATTTTGGCAAGTTATTAGTTTTGGTACTTCATAATATTGTGGTAGAATTGAACTCTAATAACACCATGGGGTGTGTGTTGTTATTTACTCCCTTGCTCTTTGGTCTGATTCAATTCTTTGTCCGAGAGGATTGTATGTCCCTTCACTGTTACTTGGGTCAAAGTAACAAATAGGGCCATAGAGTTGTAGTTTCCAGCTTCAAAGCTTCTCTCCTGATTTTGCAGATGACAGAATAGCTTTGAAATAACTTATAATGAGAACATGAATATCTTCGAGCAATACGGTTTTCCATGTCTATATGTTTCATGTTTACATATCTGTTCTCTTTCAACTTTTATTGCTTTTCTTTGGTTTGTGTGTACATGTGGTTTCATCATTTGGGTTTCTTGCACTCTGTTCCTTTTTCTTAGGAACTCAAACAACATAAAATAGGAGATTTAGTGACAGAACAATAAAGATTTGCTTATCATAGTATAATATGTACAGGTTGCTGTTTTTCTTAATGATACTGAGTATATTTCATGATTGATACTAGCATAGAAACGAAAATTAAAATGCCACCAGGCTATATTTGATATTGTCTCTTTCGATATTATTAAACAACAGTAGAACCTTTGATAAAGTCAAACCTGAGGACAAAATTTGAAGCAAAGTGTTTGCCAAGACAGATATCACTATCAGTTAGATGCCAATTGTAAATGACCAGCAATACACAAACGAGATTCACTGTAGAGACCCATGTTTTAGGGCTGTATTTTTTTTTTAAGAAATGTTAAAATTATCGACTGATGACGTAAATTGTGGAAATTCGAATAAAGGCATGGTTATAAGATTTGGGGATTAATGTGACATAATTGCAAGTGCAGGGGTGAAAGTGTGATAAGTATATATGTATATGTATATGGGCGTACAGGAAAAGAACCATTTTTTTTCCCCTTTTCCGTTTTCTTTCTTTCTCTCTATTCTCTCGGCTCTTTCTCCATCCGAAAACTCTCCTACCTCTTCTCTCCTCGATTTCATCTACCTAGGGTGCGGTTCCGGACAAAGTCCGAGAATTAAAGTTGTTCTACGGAGCACGGGCTTTCCGAATATCCAAGAAAAATCATGATCGGACCACGTGGGAGTTCGGTTGACTTGGTCAAAGGTTCGGGTTTTGCTCAAAACCCATGAGGTAGGGATTTCTTACTCTTGTTATGCGTTTATACGGTGTTTATGTACCTAGATCGTATCTTGCTTTGTTGTTTAAGTTTTTCCTTCCATTTCCGAAAATCAGCAGAACATGGCCTGCGTTTTTGGGATTTTACGCCTTCTTAAACTCAGATTGGAATTTTGGTTCCTTCGTATGAAATAGAGTAGACTTAAAGCTTGTTCTAATGCCGCTAGAATCACCCGAAATCGTTGAGAATTGAATTTATGGTGGTTTTTAGAATACTGATCTGCAATCTGCCTCGTTTTCTGGGTTTCAGCCCACTTTGGATGGCTATTATTTCCTCGTCTGATGTCCATTTTATGCAAACTATGTATCGGTTCGAAGGTCTTAAAGTTATCTTTCATTTGCCACTTGAATCGTCTTAAAACTCTTAGTATACGGAAAGTTATGATCGTTTGAGTGGAGGTGTGTCAATCTGTCATGCTGCGTGACAGATTCGTGTAGCCTCGGTAAACCCCTGTTTAACCACCCTTGGAGTGTAGATTTGACAAGGGTTCCTTCATAACTTTTAAGCTTTGTTCAATCGTGCAACTCTTGGGACTAGAATCGCCCAAAAATATTAAGAACTCTATTTATAGTGATTCTTAGAAGTTTGTCCTGTGAATCTAAAAATCTGGGCAGCTTACAGAGCAGCGTTTTTTTTATCGTTTAGCTATAGTTAAACGACCCTATTGGTTGTGGGTCCTTATGGGTTTTAAAGATTGGTAAGTTAGTGATATTTTGGTGTTGGAATCATTAAAAAATATTAAGTATGTGATTTTCAATGAATTTTCGAACACGGATTGCTTCGTTGAAAATCAGGATATATGTGTCGATTTTAGATGATTACGGTACCCGTTTGTTGTCTAGGCATTCGGGTGATTGTGTGGGTATTGTGGCTTGTTGTGATGAATGTTATGAACTTGCTATGTGTTGAGTATGATGTTATTAATTAATGTGAGAGGTAAAACATAATTGAGACGATAGAATGAATATGAAGAAAGCCACGGATCCACCGTACGGTGTGATGCCGAAAATGGGACGCACGGGGTCCCAAATGCTCGAAATTGAATGAAAAGATGTTAATGGACGCACGAGGGTCCTAAAAGCCCGGAATTCACGTCAATATGGACGGAGCCCGGTATACCTTCTTGGTGGGACCTTGGCGAGGGTTATGGGACCCAACACCGCCCGGAATTCACGTCAATATGGATGGAGCCCGGTTCACCTTCTTGGTGGGACCTTGGTGAGGGTTATGGGACCCAACATTGCCCGGAATTCACGTCAAT
>BPLS01030788.1:343242-420573 GCA_019656275.1 Rhododendron kiyosumense | reverse complement strand
ATGGACGGAGCCCGGTTCACCTTCTTGGTGGGACCTTGACGAGGGTTACGGGACCCAACACCGCCCGGAATTCACGTCAAAATGGACGGAGCCCGGTTCACCTTCTTGGTGGGACCTTGACGAGGGTTACGGGACCCAACACCGCCCGGAATTCACGTCAAAATGGACGGAGCCCGGTTCACCTTCTTGGTGGGACCTTGGCGAGGGTTACGGGACCCAACACCACCCAGATTTCACGTCAATATGAACGGAGCCCGGTTCACCTTCTTGGTGGGACCTTGGCGCGGGTTACGGGGCCCAACATTGCCCAGTGCATTGCTTTGCATCACATATCATGTATTGTTGATTGGTTGAGCTCGACTTATGACCTATGTTGCTTGATAAATGAAAAGAGAGATAGAGTTGTTAATCTAAGGTTTGGCTTGTCATTCGACTTTGAACTGTATCTTTGATTACTATCCTTCCTCATTGAGCCTCTTGTTCGGTACAAATCAAGGAAACTAGTTCTTGTTGCATGGGGTGGCTAATACTTGAGAAATAAAAGACAAATCAATTATGTTCAAAAAGGAAATCCAATGATATGTTCGTGTTGTTCTGCTGATAGATATACTCATTGTCATTAGCATCTTAGGGTTCGTTATACATATATAATGTTGCTCACGTACCATTATTGGTGCATGATCATCACATATTCGTATAGATCGAGCTAGAATGGAGTAATTGTGTAGCGATGGACAAACGACGGTTGAAGACAAGTTGTGGTCTAATTGGAATAATTCGAGTCGATTTTTGCTTCTAGTTTGACGTGTGAGCTATTAGGGTTATCTTTATGAAATCATAATTCCCTGGTTGTAGTATGCTCGGTCGTGGTGGAAGACCCATATTTCTTTGTAGATCTCGCCGTATTCACTCACTCTAGGCGCATGATTCATCACATTTTCATATAGCTTGTGTATAGATTTTCCTGCTGGGCTAGTGTAGCTCACCCTATCATTTTTAGGTATGATTCAAGGATGTTGGCATGGAGTGCTTGTTGTGCATTTGTGACCAAACCTTTAAAAAGGTATTCAAGAAGGATTTCATAGCACAAGATTTGAAAGAGCATTTTTAGGAAAGATATTATTTGTAAATTGTAATAATATTTCCATAGGATATTGGTATTTTGATGACTTGGGCCCTTCGAGTTGGAAATGTAATATTTGAATTTTATTTGAGAACAGTGAACAGAAAGGTCTTTTAGGGTATTATCTATATTACAGCGAGGACTTTATTTATTAAAAGTGTTTATTATTTATGTTGAAAATCGATAGCGTGACATTCACATATCTAGAAAGGGCCGTTTCGCTTTTGTTTATTTGATACTCCTGTTGGAAGCTTCAAATTCTCACATCAACACACGATTGCTGGGATTGATTTTTTTGTGGTACATAATCGTGTACCTAATTTATGCTGTTTGTACCATTGTGGTTTTGATGAATGCTCAAACTTTCCTTTTATGTTTTGAATTTTATTTGATATGGATGGCTGCATTTTTTTAATTTAGGGTCAAAGCAAACTGTGATCTTTGGTGCTTCAACGCAGTAGGTAGCAAGTTCATGCATGTGTATTGTGATTGGGTCGTGTGGCTCAGAATGTTTTAGATTATGTATAAGCAAACTGTCTTGTATGTTTTTAGCCACAACTAAGTACTTTGGCATTTCAATTCTTGCAGTTTGTATTTGGCTATTGGAAACATAGCAGCAGAATCTTTTCAAGAATCTTTTCCAGGTATCTTGCACCGATGATTTCAACTATGCATTTAGCTGGCTTATTTTCGATGATTTTATTTCATCTCTCAGTTTCTACTTGTACGTGTAGATGCATGTGTTCATCTGATATATCCATGTGTCTTGGATTTGAGCAAGTAAAACTAGTTTGGGTGTCTAAAAACCTTTTTGTTCCTCCCTATTTTTCTTTTTGAACTTATTTTGTTTTCAAATCTGTGTGTGATCTGATTGATATAGTGACTTTTTGATTTTCCTTTATTATATCAGCTTCATCTAATGCATGTGAGACTATAGGATTTCGGTGGTTTGGGTGTCCAAAAAATAGTTTTTGTTTTCTCCATTGTATCTCAAATAAATAGATTGGGTCATTATTGCATCTCCTTGATTTCACTCGGCCAATTGGAAGCATAGCTAATGGGGGTAGTATTTCACTTGGTCAATTGGAAGCATAGCTAATAGGGGTAGTATGTTCATGTAGACTATTGGGGATTGGTTATGTCATTATACTCAAATTAGTGTTCCTGAATTATAATGTTGCCCTTTTAGAAAGAGCACAACACAGATTAATCACCCAACATGTGTATGGTAGTGGTACTGGCTTCTTTTTAACTAAATGTAATAACAACATGATGAAATATTAAATGTCTTAGAACTACAATTTTGAAGTATATTAGAGGAACTAGTGAATCGTTGTCTTTTCTTACACCCAGAGTAGTCTGACTGCAAGCGTAAAAAAGACATAACCTCAATACTTAGTGGGTTAGAAGTATTCTAAGTTTAATCTTAATAATATTATCTTATTATACTTAGATTAGTTTTTTTTTTGGGTACACCAGCCTTTTTAGTTACAATAAATGGACAAGAGTTGGATGAAGAAAAGTAGATCGTCAAGAGACTACTTGCAGGGGGTTAAAGACTTTTTGAACTTTGCTTCCGTCAATGCATCTAAGGATGGTACAATTTCATGCCCATGTGTGAAATGTGTGAATTCCTATATTTTGAAGACATTCGTTGTACATGATCACTTGGTCCAATTCGGAATTAGTCAAGGTTATGATTGTTGGTATAATCATGGAGAAACTATGTCAACAGCAACTTTTAGTAACACTTGTCAGACTCATGTTGAAGACATGCAGCTCGATAATGACAGTATACGTGTCATGTTACGCGACGTGTTTCCCTTGCATACCCGATCAGTAGATGAAATTGGAGATGCAGAACATGTAACTGAACCATCTAATGAAGGTCCAAGTGGGCATAAGGTCCAAGTGGGCAACAACGTACTCAAGTTCCAAATAAAAATGCACAAAAATTCTATGACTTGCTCAAAGATGCTGACCAACCTTTTTATGAAGGTTGCACTAATCATAGCAAGCTCTCAGCTATCTTGCATTTGTATCATATAAAGTGTCTTAAGGGATTGACCAATGACACGTTCACATTAATTCTCCAAGTCTTGAAAGATTTGCTCCCTTCAGATGCTAAGTTGCTGAAAGACTATTATGTAGCAAAGAAGATTATCAAGGGTTTGGGTCTCGGTTATGAGAAGACTCATGCTTGTCCCAAAGATTGTATGTTATTTTGGAAGGAACATGCAAATGATGAGTTCTATAAATGTGGTGCTTCCAGGTGGCAAACAAATGAGAGTAACTTGGGGCAAACAGGTGAGAGTAACTTTTGGATAAATTATTTGGATTTTGCATTGGTTTCCTGTAAAGCCAAAGTTGCAAAGGTGGTTTATGTGTTCGAAAACAGCTCCTTCTATGAGATGGCATGCTAATGGTCGTACAAAAGATGGAAAAATGAGACATCCTGCTGATAGTCCAACTTGGAAAGCATTTGATTCTCGGTTTGTAGATTTCTCCTCTGATCCCCGCAATGATCGATTAGGGTTAGCAACAGATGGATTTAACCCGTTTGGCAATATGAGTACTAGGTATAGTATATGGCCTGTCATTTTGGTGCCTTACAATTTGCCTCCATGGATGTGCATGAAAAGAGCTTCTTTCTTGTTATCGTTGCTTATTCTTGGCCCGAACTCACCCACAAATGACATAGATGTATATTTGCAACCCTTAATTGAGGAATTAAAGGAATTGTGGAAGGTTGGAGTAGAAACTTACGATGTCTCTTCTAAAGAAAACTTTCAAATGCAGGCAGCACTAATGGGGACAATACATGATCTTCCAGCTTATGGTGATGTGTCTGGTTGGAGTACAAAGGGTGCCCTAGCATGTCCTTTTTGCAATTACAACACTCATTTTGAGTGGTTAAAAAATGGAGGTAAATATTGTTTTTATGGGTCATAGGCGCTTCCTCGACGAAGACCATAGTTATCGTCAAGATACAATATCATTTGATGGCACCCAAGAAATGGCACCTGCTCCTACAATGTTATCTGGTATTGAGGTCCAATCGATAATAAAAGGCATTGAATGCCAATTTGGAAAGACAGAGGATAACTTGAAGAAATTAAAAAATAGAAATAGTGATGGGGTACAGCCATGGAAGAAGCAGAGCATATTTTTCCAATTGGAATATTGGCCATATCTCATGTTGCATCACATGTTGGATGTGATGCATATACAGACAAATGTGTTTGACAATGTGCATGGCACTGTGTTGAATATGTATGGGAAGACGAAGGATAACTTGAAGGCACGCCTTGACCTAGTAGAGAAAAGTATAAGAACCAAACTACACCCACAAAAGATAGGTTCCGACAGGACATATTTGCCACCAGCTTGCTTCTCCATGGTTCCAAAAGAGAAAGATGATTTCTTGAAAGTTTTGAAGGGGATTAAAGTGCCTGGCGGTTATGCTTCGAATATTTCACGTTGTATCAAACTCAAAGAACGTAAAATTGGAGGTTTGAAGAGTCATGATGCTCATGTAATGATGCAACAACTTCTTCCGATAGCATTACGAGGCGCTTTGCCAAAAAAAGTGGTCCTACCATTAATTGAGCTTTGTTGCTACTTTAGAGAAGTATGTTCCAAAGTCTTACAAATAGAGGAGCTTGAGCGACTCGAGAAGCAAATAGCAATGACTTTATGCAACTTGGAAAAAAATTTCCCTCCATCATTTTTCACAGTTATGGTGCATTTAGTTGTTCATTTGGCTACAAAGGCTAAAATCGCTGGGCCTGTTCATTACCGCTGGATGTATCCAATTGAGAGGTCTGACTTATGCCTTATATATGTTGACTTTTAACTTTCATTTGTCGTCCATTTAATTAATTCAGTTTTATCCTTTTACCATAGGTATCTCCAGCGACTTAAGTCATACGTTCGCAATAAAGCCCACCCCGAGGGTTCTATTGCAGAAGGATACAGAGCAGAAGAGTGCCTCACATTCTGTTCACGATATTTAGACTCGGTTGAGACCGTATTTAATCGATCGTCGCGAAACGTTGAAGATGCTTCTAGGTCGATAACGAATTTCGAACTTGATCAAAAGTCGTGGACACAAGCACATCGTTATGTGTTATTCAATAGTGATGAAACAATTCCATATCGCATGTAAGTGACATTTTGGACTTTAGTAACAACGGCTAACTAACATGTGCTCCATTTAGTTTTTATAACGATAACAACATAGTTTTCTATTAATAGGGAACACAAAGAACATATAAAGAGACAAAGTCGCCCTCGTTGCCTAAGTGAAGAAGCTGTCAACAAGATTCACATGGAAAAGTTTTGTGACTGGTTCAGATCATATGTAAGTATTGTCCTAGTAACTATAAGAATTGCCTTATTCAAATTTTTTGAAAAGACGGTGATGGTTAGTGTTTTAATCATCATATTAATGTCAGGTTGGGGTTATGGATAACGCAAGGAAACAACAACTGAGTGATAAAATCAAATGGCTTGCCCGAGGTCCAAACACTGAAGCTAGAAGATTCAAATGTCATGTTGTTAATGGTTTCAAATTTCGAGTAAAAAGTAGCGAGGAAACCAAGAAAACTCAGAATAGTGGGGTGTGTGTGGTAGTTGAAGGAGGAAGTTTATACTACAGCATTCTATCGAATATTGTCGAGTTAAATTATTTTGACAAGTTGAGATATGTCTTATTCAAATGTGATTGGGCTGATGTCAACACAAGCAGGGGCCATAAGATAGATGAATATGGTTTTGTCCTTGTGAATTTCTCACGTTTAATACAAACGGGAGAGCGGTTGAATGATGAACCATTCATTTTGGCTTCTCAAGCTTCACAAGTTTATTACGTAAAAGATCCAAGAGATAAAGGATGGCTTGTTGCGGTTAGGACAAAAGCTAGGGATGTGTTTGATGTTGGTAACGGTGAAAGGGAAGAAGATGATGCTGACACATATTATGACAATGAGCCTTATGATCTCCTAGTTGAAGACATGCCTGTGGATGGGCATGACAACCTTGATTGGTCTAGAAATGATGCAATCGAAACTACCATCAACGCACTTACATTTGAAGCCCAATTGCTAGATCATTCAGACTCCGAAGAGGATTTCTAGATGTTAAACATAACTATGTTTATTTTTATCATGATGTTTACTTTTTGAACACTAGTGTTTACCTATTATTTACTCGTTTTAGTGTCTTAACTATCAATATGTTGACTGCAACTTAACTTTTGTGTGTTTTAACTGTTAACTACAAGTTTCTTCCTCTTGATATATAGCCATTAAGTTGAGTGGCAAGCGTTGTCTTTCTTTTATATTGTGTCCTTATTACTTTCCATAGCCTTCTATTACATACTTTTATTTTATATATCCTATTGGAGTAGAAGGTTGAAAGCTAATTATTTTCCTTGTCTGAGGTGCTGGCTTTGGTTTTTTATTTTCTGCATAGTCTGCTGGTGCTGCTACTTTTATTTAATCTTGATATTGAATGCCTTTTAGAACTGTAATAAAAGCTAATTTAAATAGTATCCCTATGTTGTTTTTTAATTTTGATAGTCTTCTTGGTCTTCATATTTTTAATTTGAAATGTTGTCTTTATCTATAGTTCATAGGTAGACAAAATGTCCAAAGGAAGAAAACTATGGGTCCAACCAGGTTTTATAGCAAATCAAGTCATATCTGATTATGAGAGAAAAAGAAATGAGAGAGTAAAGAGGAACAATGAGGTATTGAATTCTTTAGGATTGAAGAGTATTGCTATTTCGTTGTGGGGTTCGGCTCAGCACAAGCATGCAAATGACAATGGAAAGCATAGTAAGGATGAGTTGGATGATGACTATAGACCTCCAGATGATGAGAATGTCCATGCCTATGACAGTGATATTGATCTTTCTCTCCCAAAACGATCCAAGAGTAAGTCAAGTCCTAGTGCGCTTGTTTGCAAGCCCTTTTAGCTATGAACTATGTATATTTTTCCAACTATATATGCACGACCACTAAACTGATTACTTTCCTTTTTCTTTCGAGAAGTCCTTGTTATTTTCATAGCCTCTAATTATAATTATAATCATTCTATGTCTATTATTCTGATTGTCTTAATTATTTGTTCTTGCAGACATGAGAAAAAAAAATGCCTTATTTTGGATGTGGAGGTTGATTCTGAGTCTAATAAATCACCAAATGTTTCACGACCTCAGCCACAACCTACACCTACCCACTCTCATAGTACTTCACAGCCTACGCACTCACATAGTGCTTCACACCTTTTACTATCACATGTATCTTCATAGCCTACACCTCCTCCTATTGCTTCCCAGCCTTCACGACCTCAGCCACAACCCATTCAACCACAAATCGTTCAGCCACAGCATGGTCAACGACAACTCATCCAGCCACAGCCCATTCAGCCACAGCCCACTGAGCCACAACCCGCTCAGCCACAACCCATTCAGCCACAAGAACAAGACAACTTTGAGTTAGGAGATAATATAGATGATGAGATATTCAATGAAGTTGAAGTTGGAATAAGAGGTATGTCATAAACTGGTCTTATTTTCCCCCAAACTTGATATCATGTTTTATATTGATTTGTTCACATCTAACTGATTTTTAATAGATGAATCAAATATTCGAACCAAAAGAGGAATCACACGGTTGTCGGACATTTGGAATCTACCTCCTGGAAAAAAAGTGGTAGTTGACTTTAATGCAACTTGTCTTCCTGTTGGAGAAGAAGGTGGTGTGTTCAATCGTTTTATAGGAACTGTTGCACGGAAGCCACACTTATGCCCAATCAATTACAAAAGTTGGCATTACGTGCCAAATCACTACAAAGAAGATTGTTGGAGTATCATTGAGGTATTAAGTTTTCAATCTTAATGTATTGGTCTTGTTTCATCAGAAAGTAACTGAAATATATTGGTCTTGTTTCATCAAAAAGTAGCTGAAATATATTGGTCTTTGTTTGGTGTCCTGTTCTTTTTTTTTTCTCTCTTCTTTTTTGGTCTGGGATGGTTGTCTTTGTCTTCTACCAGGACTTGGGGGCTATCTTTTGTCTCATATCAATGCTTGGATGCTACCTAATATTGTATGAGCAAATAGTTTCTCTAACCCTTCTACATAACCCTATGGCTCATACAACATTGTTTGGTGGTTGTCTATGTCTTCTGTTGCTGCTTCTTTTTGCTGCTTTGGTTTGGTGTCTCTTGCTAATTGGATGTGATGTTGTTCTAAAGGATGTTCTGGACTCAATTCTTCGACACTACCTAATCCTTGTGTAGCTATCTGGTGTATTTTGGAGTGCTACTTTCTGTTGAGTAGCAGTTTTTAGACTACAGATTACTGCTGTTGTAGGGAGGTATTCCCGAGTAGATACATTTGATAGCCGAACACGTGATGTCCGAGGGCACGTGGTAAGAAGATAGGGTTTATCGCCGGGCAGTGCGATAAGCAACGATGTGGACCAGTGATATGAGAAGTCATTGATATAGGCAGTCTATTTGGCTGATAAGGACAAAAAGACCTGTGAAGTCATTTGTCCAGATGTAACGATATGGACCAGTTGCATGTGAGGTCATTGGTCCATGTGGACTGTTTGACAACGTGGTAGCCAAACAGGGGAAGACATTGCCCTAAATCATGACGCGGCAAGAATGCTCCAGAAGGGTCCAGAATGGTAATATTCCGTAAAGGAATGGGATCCCGAGTATATAGGATCAAGGCAAGAGACCCAACGTGAGTGGGTTATTCGGGTGATTAGGAGAAAGAGTCCCAAAAGGACTGAGAGTCCCAAAAAGGTTTAGCTATTATACAGATAAGGGAACGAGAATCCATGAGATACTAGGTTTTCAATACGGGATAGGAATCCTAAGGCAACAAGGATGCTTAGGCAGCAAGCATCCGTAAACCTATAAATACGAGGTAAACCTGGAGGTAAAAGGTACGCAAAGGTGTACTCACCCCTTATCTGTTTTGCAGATTAGGGTTCTGACGAAGAACTAGGGTTCCGGTGTAGAGGCACGTGAAGCCGTTGTAGTTTGGTGTTGTCCAGAGCACCAATTGTTTTCATCCCCCTACAATTGGCGCCGTCTGTGGGAAACGAGAGAATTCCCTGAAAAGATAACCATGATGGAGGAAGATCCAACCACGCCGTTTAATCCAAAGAACCAGTTAACTGGTGGAGGGGATAAATCTCCACTAGGTGCTCCGAGAAAGCCCACTGGAAGGGAGGACAAAGCAACTACGGGCTCCACGAGAAGGAGCAAGTCCCACCGAAGAGAAGTGTCGGTGGAGCGTTCAAGAAGTGTCCACAACAGCGATGATATCCTCGATAAAAAAAGGAAGGAGATTGAGGAGTACGCTCGTTTGATTAAAAAGTGAGAGTATGAAATACGAGAGTTACAGCGGGTACGAGATCACCCAGAAGATTCCGGACTCTCACGAAGGAATTCCGGAGAAGACAAGCGGGCTCTGCTAGTCCATAAGGAGCCTCATTCACGAGGAAGAAGGAGCAGGAGCAATAGTCCTACCACGGGACGATATGAAGCTTCCCCACCGAAGAAGGAGAAGCAGAAGTAAAGACCAAATACTAGAAAGGTGAAGGGCTTCTTCACGAAAAAGAAGGAGCAGAGAGCGAAGTTCCACACCCGAGGAAGAAACAAGGAAGCATCACCGTGACAGGTACGAGAGGCCTGATGCTGATTGGGCCAAAGTTACGGCTCACAAAACGAAGGAAAGTGAAGAAGGGACAGTATCTGCACGAGAAGCGGCACGAAAGGCCCTGAGTAATATCGCAGCCTCCCCTTTTTCAAGGAGGCTCCAGGAGGCCAAATTGCCGAGCAGAGTAAAAAACGGAGCGTTCGTGCTTTACGAGACAAACACAGATCCCGTGGCTCACATACAGCACTACCAGCAAGCCATGTTCATGCACTATGGTGATGATGCCATTCTGTGCAAAGATGTTCCCATCAAGTCTAGGCAAGGTGGCTTTGTCGTGGTTTCATAAATTGGCACCATGATCCATTCGAGGATGGAGACAGTTGGCCGAGGAATTCACTGCTCGGTTCTTGACAAGTCGAAAGGCCCCGAAGACGTTTGAAAGTCTTTCCACCATGAAGCAGGCAGAGAGCGAGCCGATCAGAGATTACGCAAAGAAGTACTGGGAAACTTTCAACGAGATTGAAAGCTGCAGTGAGGAGTATGCCATAGCAACCTTCAAAACTGGTTTGCCTGTTCGGGGAGAACTGCGTCGCTCACTGAATAAACATCCGGTGGCTACGTTGGCCAAACTGATAGAGCGAATAGAGCAGCACGCCAGAATGGAGGATGACATACTCTGCGAGGACGGCAGGATCGCTGCCGAACAGCCCAAGACACCTGCCAAGAAGGTGGATAAGCCTGAGCCCAAGACGTACAAGGAGAGGAAGGAGTATGGGCAGGCTAAGAAAGATCCGTACAAGGAAAAGCAAGCCCCTGATCCCAAATCCTTCTTTTCTATCACTACTGTTTGGAAGGAACCAATCTATAGGATTCTTTATCGAATAAAGAATCAGCCATACTTCAAATGGCCCCCAAGTCTAGGCGGAGATAAAGACGCCAAACGTGCTACGAATCAGCACTGCAGCTACCACAAGGATTGGGGCCACATGACTGAAGATTGCGAGATGTACAAAAGACACCTTGACGATTTGGTCTCTCGAGGCTATCTCAAGGAGTTTATCCAGGAAGATCCCAAGGAAAAGGGGAAAGCCATGGAACTGGATTACGAGCAGAATCCTAAAGGGGTAATCCATATGATACATGGGTTGGCCGCGCCTTATACGAGAAATGAGGTTAGGCTATTACAGAGGCAGTTTAAGCACGATCAGCATGTGATGCGATTGGGTAATAAGAGAGGACGAGAGAATGACGTGTGCAATGAAAGCATAGCATTCACAGATGATGATTTGGGAGAGGTCCAGATACCCCATAATGATGCTTTGGTCATAAACCTACGAGTCGGGGAATATGACATCGAAAGGATCCTGGTGGATTCAGGGAGTTGTACAGAGGTGGTGTACTACAATGCGTTTAAGAAGCTGGGGCTGGCCCAAACAGATTTGAAGCAATCCACAACACCCCTGATTGGGTTTGGTGCAGGGGCAGTTTGGCCCCTTGGAAAAGTAACACTGCCTGTTCGGGCCGGATCAGTTGTCTTGAGGATAGATTTTCTGGTCGTAGATGTTCCTTCTTCCTATAACGCAATTATAGGAAGAACCTGGTTGCACAAGATGAGGGCAGTCTCCTCAACTTACCATCAGATGGTGAAATTCCCAGGATCCAATGGGATTGAAGTAATTAGGGGCAATCAGAAAGTGGCCCAACAATGTTTGATTTCCATCGTCAAAAGAGCCCCAAAGGCCCAACACGTTCATACATTGGAAGTACCGGATCAACCGACTATCGAGGATGTTGGAAGATGCTTGGCTAATAAAGTAATCGAGGGTTTGGACAAAATTCAGATCAACGAGGCTGATCCTGAAAGATATTTTTGATTGGGGAATCGCTACCAGCAGAGGAAAAAGCTGAATCAATATAGTTTCTAAAGGAATTTGTCGACGTGTTTACGTGGGTACCAGAAGAGATGCCCGGCGTAGATGCTGATATAATCTGTCATCACTTGAATGTTGACCCTCAGCATAAGCCAGTCATTCAGAAGAAACGTAGGGCAGCCGTGCAATACGTGGACTCTGTTGTTGAGGAGGTCAATCGCTTGCTGGAGGCTAAAGCGATACGTGAAGTCTACTACCCCAAATGGCTGTCCAACACCGTGGTCGTGAAGAAGAAGAACAGGAAGTGGCGTGTTTGTGTGGATTTCACATACCTGAACAAAGCATGTCCCAAGGACAGTTTTCCTCTCCCAAGGATAGACCAGTTGGTTGACGCAACAGCTGGCTATGAGCGAATGAGTTTTCTTGATGCATATCGAGGATATCATCAAATTGCTATGTTTGGGCCCGATCAGGAGAAGACTTCTTTTATCACTCCACGAGGTTTGTACTGCTATAGTGTTATGGCATTTGGGCTAAGAAATGCTGGGGCGACATACCAAAGACTTGCAACTATCATGTTCAGAGAACTGCTTGGGAAAACTATGGAGGTTTACATAGACGATATAGTGGTGAAAAGTCGAGACAAGCGAGGGCATATTTCGGATTTAAGAGAAGTCTTTGAAATCTTAAGGAAGTACAAACTAAAGCTCAATGCCTCGAAGTGTGCGTTTGGGGTTGGTTCTGGGAAGTTCCTAGGCCATCTGGTGACCATGAGGGGAATTGAGGCCAACCCAGATCAAATTGCAGCCTTGCAGAAGCTACAAAGTCTCAAAACCACGAAGGAAGTCCAGAGACTAACTGGGATAGCTGCGGCACTTAATAGATTTATCAGCAGATCAAGTGATAAGTGCAGACCTTTTTTTCAATTACTGAAGAAGAGGGAAGGGTTTGAATGGGAAGCAGAATGTGAGCAAGCTTTCCAGGACCTGAAGAAGTATCTGGCTGAGCCTCCACTTTTGTCAACCCCACAGCTAGGTGAGTCTTTGATTTTATACTTAGCTGTTTCTGAGCATGCTGTAAGTACAGTCCTGTTAAGGGATTTGGAGACCGAGCAAATCCCAATATATTATGTTAGCAAGACACTGCTGGATGCGGAGACAAGATATCTGCCCCTAGAAAAACTTATCCTGGTACTAAGGACAGCAACGAGGAAATTGCCACACTACTTCCAAAGCCACAGGGTTGTGGTTTATACTGAATTTCCGCTGAAGTCGCTGCTATGAAAGGCAGATTTTTCAAGAAGAATCTTGACGTGGTCTGTCGAGTTGAGCCAATACGATATTGACTATCAACCACGAACAGCAATCAAAGGCCAAGTGTTGGCTGATTTTGTGGCAGAGTTTTCTCCCACAATAGCTCCCTGCCTCGTACGAAAAAGGAACAGGAGAATAAGACATTGTCCACGAAGGATAAAGTCTCAGCCGAACAGGACGATACAGAGTGGAAGTTATTCGTAGACGGATCAGCTTGTAATACTGGTTCAGGAATAGGTGTTGTCCTTTTTCCACCCGGAGGAGTAATGATAGAATTGTCTATTCGGCTTGGTTTCAGTGCATCGAATAATGTGGCGGAGTACGAGGCACTCTTAGCTGGATTGAGAAGTGCGAAGACTTTGAAAGCAAAACGAGTAAGGGTGCATTGTGATTCACAGCTGGTAGTTAACCAGCTGTCCGGGGAATATCAGGCCCGGAATGAGAAGATGGCGGCATATGTGGAAGTGGCCAAAGATATACTTGACACCTTCGAAAAGGTCCACATTGAACAGATAAATTCTGGACAGAATGCCCATGCCGATTCCCTGGCATGGCTGGCTGCAGCAATTCCAACTAAACTCAAGCGAAGGGTGGCAGTTGAGTATCTGACGGAGCCGAGCATTGGGAGGAGCGTGGAGTTAGTCTTGGACGTGAACCAAGGTCCGAGTTGGATGGACTTGATTGTGGAGTTTTTACGAGATGAAATACTCCCCGTTGATAAAAAGGAAGCTTATAAGATCAAAACCAAGTCTGCAAGGTTTTGGCTGTCCCCAGAAGGGAAACTCTACAGAAAGTCCTTCACTGGCCCATATTTGCTGTGCGTACACCCAGAGATTGTGCAAAAATTTCTTCACGAAATACATGAGGGAATGTGTGGGAGTCATGCTGGGGGCAGATCCATCGCCCACCGAGCAATTACCCAAGGCTACTGGTAGCCACATATGCAAGAAGATGCAAAGATGTATGTAAAAATTTGTGAGAAGTGTCAGAAGTTCTCACCAATGATTCGAACACCAGCCGAGGATCTGGTGCCTTTGACAAGTCCTTGGCCGTTTGCTCAATGGGGAATGGATATCGTGGGTCCACTGCACAAAGCAACTGGGAATCGAAAATTCCTCTTAGTTGCGACAGATTATTTTACTAAGTGGATTGAGGCAGAACCACTGGCCAAAATCACCGAGCCTATGATAGAGAGGTTCGTGTGGAAGAGTATCATTACCCGATTTGGGGTTCCCTATTCTTTAATTACGGATAATGGGTCCCAATTTCAGAAGAAATTCAAGGCTTTTTATGCCCAGTATGGAATCCGGAATTATTATTCAACTCCAGCCTACCCTCAGAGTAATGGGCAGGCAGAAGCATCTAACAAAACCATTCTTGACGGGATCAAGAAGAGGTTGGATAAGGCCAAGGGAAAATGACCTGATTAATTGCTTCTTGTTTCATGGGCACATAGGACAACACCTAGGAGGTCTACGGGAGAGACCCCCTATTCGTTGGCATACGGCACAGAGGCAGTCATACCTTTGGAAGTGGGCCTTTCAACCAACAGGAATGTATTGGTTGAAAGTGGGGGCAACGACAGAGCCCTCGAAATTGAGCTTGATCTTGCCGAGGAGATGAGGGAAAGAGCCTTGGTCCATTTGGCTTCTTATCCGGAACAACTGATAAAAAGCTATAATAAGCATGTTCACCCTCGAGAGTTTGGTGTTGAGGACCTAGTACTACGAAAGGTGCTCAGCAACACCAAGGTGGCCAATGAAGGCAAGCTAGGAGCCAACTGGGAAAGCCCATATCGAGTAACCGAGATTGTGGGCATAGGGGCCTACAGATTGGCTGATTTGGACGGCAATCCAATTCCGAGGCCATGGAATGTCCATAATTTGCGAAAATTCTTTATTTAGAAGAATTGAGTTTTATTTTAGATTGCACAACGTGCTGGTGTGGGAATTACGAATAAAATTCCCTTGTTTTCCTTATTTTATGTGATGGTTTGCTCTGTTACGAGTAAGTGTCCCTTTGAGTTCAAGTTTATGAATAAAATCTTTTATATCCAATTTTTTGAATTCTTGTTGTAGAAATATGAAATATGGAGTTTTGCTTTGTTTTCCTTTTTTCATATTGGGGAGCATGGGATTGGCACGAACGCCGTACACAAAATATTTAAAAGTATGAGAAACTAGAACAGTTTGCAATATGTACGAGATACTTAAGTACGAAATACTTACAAGTACGAACATACTTAGTAAAATCCAAGTACGAAATACCAGGGTGTTAAGGCATAACGAGACATGTCAAATACTTATACAATTCTAAGTACGAATATACTTAGTAAAATCCAAGTATGAAATACTTGGACAAAACTAAGTTCGAGAAACTTAAATGCATACGAACATATGCAGTCCGGGCAAATAACTTGTGGTAGAAGTTTAAAGCTTAGGACAAGGAAACATACATAGCGTATGAATAAAACGCTATGTAAAAGAGTAAGATACATCATGCATGAAGTACTTGGATAAGCTAAAAATGAAACATTTGGCTTAAACAAGCACATGTTGACTACGATATTATAGCACGAGATGCTTAAAAACGAGTTTGAGGTACTTAAAGAGATTACAACTATAGGGTAACTCTGCCAAACATGCTTGTCAATAACTGCATCTGTACTAAACAAATATGAGATATCCGAAAGCTAAAACGAAACAGCCACGAAGGGCCGAGCAACAGACAAAACCAAAAGTTATGCCACGAAGGGCCGAATACTTGTATCATCAAAAGAAAGAAAGAGGGATGTACTGGTGCCTCGCAGGGCTGCAAAAGGTACGGTCACGCAGGACCAGTGATATGCTTGAAGGAGTTGAGTGGGAATGATCATACCTACCAGCCCGTTCAATCCAAGTTTTGGATCTCCGGGGGAATGTCATCTGCAACCTCCATGCTAACATTGGTAGCAGCACTCTCCTCCACGGCAATGGCTTCATTAGTCACCTCCCTAACTAATGTGTGTTCTGTTGCAGGATTTTGAGATTCCATTTTTATTTCCTCATCTGCATCTGCAAACTCATCTATTTGACGATCTACATCATCAGTCGGGGGCCCGTTCGGCTCCTGGGAAACTGCTGCCCGGCCGCTGGGAAGTTCGATCTCAGTCCACAGAGGGGAATCATCTGCGATACCAACCTTGGTCAAACAGGCCTCCCAGCAAGCAACCCAAATTTGGTCTTGTAGGCCTGGAATCTGCTCCACGTAGCTGGCCGTGGTGGCATCATATCCTTTCTGATAACCATCTTCGAAAGCACGCTTCTTGGCACTGTCTATCTCTGCCAGAGCTTGACTGAGACTGTCAAAGACAGTCTCAAGCTTGCTTTTCGTTTCAGTGACTTCTGTTTTGGCTTTGTCTCTCTCTCTCTCTCTCTCTCTCCAGCCTCGTCACTATTCGGAGCAGCCTTGTATTGTCGTTCAGAAGCCTAAGTCTTTCAGCATCAGCCTCGTGAAACTTTTGACCCAGTATCATCATCTTCTGAATAAACTGAAGAAATACCAAGTACAAGTTAAAGGATTCTTTGGCTATAATGATCAAGCTGAGTCTAAGAAAGAAGTTTATGGTTACCTTGATTCCACTGATGAGACCAGTGGATACAAGTCTATCTGCAGAGGATGAGGATTCTTTCTGCATATCTACAGGGAGTGATAGTCCCTGAGCCATGGCCAGTGCAGTTTCGGAGGAACTAACACTGTCCCCGACGTTTACAGGTCGATCTCCCCTCATGAGTTGAGGGGCCCAGACCTCAGGAGTAACTTGGATGCTCGACGATGGAGTTTCCAGTGGCACTGAGGTAGCTGGAGCATCAGCATCTCCGGCTTCGTCACTCTGGGGCCGTTTGTCCCGATGGGCATCAGTGGCCTCGAGGGAACTATCATGTTCCCGAGGTGAAGAGGAGGATCGATTTGGACCGCCCCTGGTTCGTCGGGGTGGTGGTGGAGCGTGCCCGGTTGACGCTGCCCGGCCAGAGCCACGACCACGACCGCGTGTAGGACAGTCAGAAGAGAACTTAGATTTAAAGGCTGGCGGGTCATTGTACCTGGTGAAAAAGGCGAAGCTGAATACTTGGGCAACAAAGATTGACTGGTGTCACGTTCGGGGGCTAGCTGTTCGGCTTGATGTCGCGTGGACCTCCTTAGCCTCAGACGAGGAAGTGGGACACCTTCTGAGATAGGGACCTCACCAGGCTGCCCAGCAACCGTAACCCCGGTGTCACGCCCCGAGCTTGATGGCTGCGGAGCAGTTGATGTGGAAGCAGTGCTGGTACTGGGGTTGGCGAGCCTTCTGTCGATAACCCCTCTGTATGCAGGATTGTATCCTAGCAACACGTCAGCATTACGACCCCTACCAGCTGTTCGGGTGCCAGGCTCCCCTGTGTATCTCAGAACTCTATTAATGTCCTCTATTTGGACGTGACTCGGAACGCGTCTGGGCCTTTTGTTGGCGTTGTCAGCTGCAAAATCGAAATCCAAAACGAAAATTAAAAGCTTGGAAAAGCTACGAGAAAGCAGTAAACGAAGAATTACAAGACAAAATCGAGAGCATACGTGGGTAACCCCATATGTGGGGGCAGTGCCAACCCACCACTTGGCCGTCTTCCCCTATTGGCTCGAACGCTCCAGTTACGTAGAGGAAGTCGATTTCGTGGTCACGAGCAAAATCTGGCAGGTTTAGCACGAGATGCTTATCTGCCCTCCTAACTTTGAAATAAAATGTGTTATACTCAGGGTTTAATACTATACTGTACCACCACTGGATATCCCAGATTCCTAATTGGGTCCCCAGAATCCTATTTAGGGCTATAATCCCCATTACCAGCCTAAAAACGTTTGTTGAAACTTGCATGGAGGTGAGGCGGTACCAGTTCAAAACTTGACGGAGTAGTGGATGAAGGGGAAAACGGACTCCGCCCTCGACGATTGCTACAATGGGAATGCACATCCTGTCCCATGAGTCGCCATCCCTGTCCGCCCCCAAAGGGGCGAGTTCGAGCCCCACATTGTCAGGGATAGCGTATTCTATCCTAAAAGCCACCATGGCTGTAGGATTCTCGCAAAGTTTTCTAAACTTATCGAGTTTGGGAGTGTTATCGTCTCCATCCGCCATGGATACTTTGAAAGCTTTACGAATCTAAGAAATAAAACCCTAACGGCAGGAAGATCTGAGGACGAGAAACCTCAGAAATAAAGTGAAGGAAAGAGAGAATAAGAGTCTTACGAAATTTTTGCAGCGGGTGCTCGAGATGCAATCAAAGTAACAGGCGGCGGCGATGGCGGTTGCACCTCTCGTTTGATTTTCGAGAAAGTGGGAAGAGGGTCTGAGTTTTGGTAAGGGAATCCACAAAACCCCTTTTCTGAGAATTTAAAACAAAGCAGACAGAGACGAAACGTCTCCCTTCACTCCATTTCATAAAAAGTAACGGAAGACGAACACTGTTCTGACGCCGTTTGAAAAACGTCAGTTCAAAGTTAATGAGGGGTACGCGAAACGTGCCACGTGGACTCATTACCCAGGAATGGAATAATGAGTAAGCCGCCAAAAAAAAAAAAAAACATTAAAAGATTTGGGTTTCAGATCTACGTAAGATCTCACGAGCTTGGCTCAAAGTTCAACGTTAAGCTTCACTCGTAACCCCCCGAACAGTGGTCACAGGTGAAGCTGGGGAGCAATTGTAGGGAGGTATTCCCGAACAGATACATTTGATAGCCGAACACGTGATGTCCGAGGGCACGTGGTAAGAAGATAGGGTTTATCGCCGGGCAGAGCGATAAGCAACGATGTGGACCAGTGACATGAGAAGTTATTGATCTAGGCAGTCTGTTCGGCTGATAAGGACAAAAAGACCTGTGAAATCATTTATCCAGATGTAACGATATGGACCGGTTGCATGTGAGGTCATTGGTCCATGTGGACTGTTCGGCAACGTGGTAGCCAAACAGGGGAAGACATTGCCCTAAATCATGACGCGGCAAGAATGCTCCAGAAGGTTCCAGAATGGTAATATTCCGTAAAGGAATGGGATCCCGAGTATATAGGATCAAGGCAAGAGACCCAACGTGAGTGGGGTATTCGGGTGATTAGGGGAAAGAGTCCCAAAAGGACTGAGAGTCCCAAAAAGGTTAAGCTATTATACAGATAAGGGAACGAGAATCCATGAGATACTAGGTTTTCAATACGGGATAGGAATCCTAAGGCAACAAGGATGCTTGGGCAGCAAGCATCCGTAAACCTATAAATACGAGGTAAACCTGGAGGTAAAAGGTACGCAATATTTGGTGATTTCTTATTGTCTTCCTACTGATAATTAGGGTTCATTGCTAGTTCGAGATACTAACTTAGGCATCGGAGGGCCTTTGCTACGAGAGGCAAAGGTGCACTCACCCCTTCTCTATTTTGCAGATTAGGGTTCCGACGAAGAACTAGGATTCCAGTGTAGAGGCACGTGAAGCCATTGCAGTTTGGTGTTGTCCAGAACACCAATTGTTTTCATCCCCCTATAGCTGTTGCTGTTTCTTTGCTACTTTGGTTTGCTGTCTCTTATCATTTGGGCTGCTCCTTGCTGCATAAACTGGTGCTCAACTAATTTATCGAATGGGATGGAATAAGCTGCAAAAAAAGAGAGAGGAAAGTAGCTGAAATATATGGTTCTATGTTATTTTCTTGTAGTCCAAGTTTTTTATTCCTGATGATGAGAGAGACCTAATTAAGCACAACACACTGAAGTCACTTGGGGAAAAGTTGCGAGCCTGGAGATGTAGCTTGAAAGCAAAATATTATGATGAGTCAAAGACAGCTGCACAAGTTGTTGCAACAGCACCTGCGACTGTTAATCAGGAGCAATATGCAGATCTTGTTTCTTATTGGTATTCAACTGATGGATAGGTATGTAAAATACATTAATTGTGATTCAATGGTCTTCATTAATTTTTCTCTATCTGATGATGCTTTTTGTTTACAATGTTTGAAAAAAGCTCCTTAGTATTGCTAACAAGAGACGGAGGAAGGAGAAAAACAATCCTCATACAGCAGGATCGAAAACTTATGCACAACATGCCCATGAACTGGTACTTTGTATTAGTTGCTTATACGATATTTTTTGCACTTCTTTAATTGTTTGGATGATATGGTCAATGAAATGGTTGTAATATAGGAGAAAAAGGAAAAAGTTGGAGTTAGTAGAACAATGTTGTATGAGCCAACTCACACGAAGAAAGACGGAAAGACCCCTGTGAGTGATAAGGCAGCTGAAAATATGGTATGATAGCTTAATTTTTGCATTCAAACTACATTACTATGTAGAGAAGTATATATTCACGACCAAATGGTACTTGTAAAAGCATGAGTGGTGTTAGATTTATATGAATTGCAGAGAAAAATGAAGGATTTGATGGCGTCGCAACAAAGTACCCCTGAAGAGAACATGACGGGGAAAATAAACTAGTCAAAGAATGACATCTACTCTCAAGTGATAGGCGAGAAAGAGCATAGTGGTCATTTTCGCGGTTTGGGATTTGGGCACATTTCTAAAGCTTACGGCTCAACTTCCAATAGTGATGCAAGGTTGAGAGTGGCTTCAAACAAAGAAAGAATGAGAGAGGACGACAATTATATAGTGGTGTTAGAAGATAAGTTGAATTCTGGAAGATCTTTGGAGAATGCTGTGTGCCCACTTATATTGTGTACCCGGTGAGGTGTGTGCTAGTGCCCCATCATTTCTTTGAGAGTGGAGGTAATATGTAGTGGGGGCATGTGGTGAGATCTAGGGAGGGAGTTTGTAGAACCTTGTCCTAGCATATAAAAAATCAGAGTGGGAGCTGTGAGGTTTCAAGGGGGTAGAAGGTGAGAACATAGTGCTAGGTCAATATTCTTGATCATTCCTAATTACTTCCCATGCTATGGCCTATGCTCAGAGTATTTGTGGTTTATCGTCATTTCCATTTAAGGGTTTAGCTGTATTAGCTACCTAAGTGCTGCTCCCGCTGGGCAAATTAATTGTGTTGTTGTTTTACTATTGCTGCAAATTCTGAGCTGTTGTTATACTTCACCTCACTGCAATGGTGGTGTTTTGCTTGCTGCTACTGTTCGGTTAATACCAAATAGAGGCCTTTGTTTCACTGCTGTACGCTGTTTGGTTATGTACGCTGCTGTTCGGATTTTCTGTTTGGTAAAAAGCAGTTAGGGGATGTTGTTATCTCTGTTTGATGCTGCTGTTAACCTTTAACTCTTCTTGCTGCTGCTGGTATGTTCTGTATTGCCCTGTTTTATTGTTAACTCTGCTGCTGCTGTTCGGTTCTGCTTGCTGCTTGCGGCTGCTGCTAGGCTGCCATGTTTCAGCTGCTGCTGTTCTGTTCTGTCCTGTTAGGCTGCCATGTTTCAGCTGCTGCTCGTTCTGCTTCTAGAAGCAGTGCAGAGCTTTTGCAACTCTGTTAGTGATATCGGATCTCCCTTCGCAGAGGGGGATGTCCTCTGCATAGTGTAAAGTACAACCCAAATTCTTGTTTTGTGGAATGCCTAACCAACAAGGGCTGTTGTTGGGATCTCCCTTCGCAGAGGGGGATGTCCTCTGCACGGTAACAGCTTTCTGTATGCTCTACTGCTCTTGTTATCTCTGTTAAGTGCTGATTTGGTGCTGTAGCATTTCTGAAAACTGCTGCTATCTGCAATGCATAGCTGTAGCTGCTGGTCTCTGGTATCTGTTTTGCTAGGGCCTAAATTTGGCCGCGGTCATGTCACAATTTGGCCGCTGTAGAGTTAAAAGTCTCTGTTTTGCTACCTGTGGAGGTTCTGCTTGGAGCTGCTGCTAGGTGTTGCTACTACTGCTCTTAGTTTGCCGCGGCTGCAGCTAGGTCCTGCTGCTGCTGCTACTGCTCTCAGCTTGCGGCTGCTGCTGCTGTTTGTAATGTTCAGGCGCTGCTGCTTGATACAGGCCCAGCAGCCTTATGTCTTCAGTTTCGATCTTCAGTAGAACTGTTAGTGGCTGCCATAGTAGGGCCACGTGTTAAATGTCTAGCTTGGTTCAAGTTGATGTCTAATCATTTTACTTTTTCGTAAATACGGTAGGGTACAAGGGTGCAAAGTTGTACAATGTGTAACCCTTTCCTATCTGTTTCGTATCCCTCTATTAGATGGGTAGGAAACAGGTGGTTCAATTACCTTTAGACCTATGTAGCCGTTTGGCATAGGCTCTTGGACTTTTCTTTTACCTTTCTTTCTTTCTTTTGTTCTTTTTTCTTTGTCCTCCTGGGGTATGCCCCTTGTAGGCTGTATATTCGTTTAGCCTCTTTTTATTTCAAGCTGTTTTACCCAAAAAAAAAAAAAAACACTGTAAAGTCAGTTGTTGAATTCTTGGCTAGGCAGTTTGGTTATCAAGTTATGACTATAACTTTATGTCTACTTGTGATGTAAAGATAAGTTTAATTTCTATGTGCTTGCATTGTTTATGTTCTCATATCAGTTCTTTCTTCAATGACTTAGGTTCAAGATATTGCTAGTGGCATCTTTAATCAAGTTTCTCCCCGAGCAAATCAAGGGTCATCTTTTGCAAGTCATGAAATAGAAGCGCCTTTCGGTAACAACCTCTCTCTCTCTCTCCCTCTCTCTCTCTCTCTCTCTCTCAATATATATGGATTACATAGTGATTTCAGTTGTTATAGGAATTGCATAGAGAATTGCATAGGAATTCCAAGATGTAGGAGTTGACAGAGATATAGTAGTAAGCAAAAAGAGTAGTAGAAACAGTCCCCAAACGAGAAACATAACTTTGCTGAGAAGACAGGACAACACAACATAGCACAAAACACTGCTAATGATATATGAACTGATATGTCATTCCAAAGAAAAAATTGAATATATTATTTATCTCTAGTCAATAACTTGAGACTTGCTTTTCTTTAATTATTTTTTCTGGTAGTGAGACTGTCAAGAAGTTAATTCCAGTGGTTTGTAGTTGTGGTGTATGAGAAAAGTGATGACTAGTGATCGAGATAGCATCATTTGCTGAAAAATGCCTTCATTTTTCATTTTCGAAATGGACCACATTGACTGCAAGTGAGATAGCGTCCCAAATCAACTTTCTTTAACAGTACATTCTTTGCTTTCTAGTGACCATTTCTTTGTAAAGATGGTCAAGTGTGGGTTGTTATTATGTTGGCAGTAGGTAAAGGCTAATGATCTGTTGTTGTTGATCTGATGATGTCGTTTGGCAGCAGTTACCTGCTACTCTTTGTGATACTGCATGTTCTAAACCTGCGGTATGTGATAATGCATATTCTGAACCTGCCCAGGTCCTTTTACCACAGTTGGAATCGTTCAGACTGGGTTGAAACAATTGAGTTCTGCCCAGTTTGAAGGCTGCCTAAGTTCTGCTGCATGTGAGTAGTGGCTGTTTTGCTGGTTCTGCTATTTTGTTACTGTTTTGCTGCTAGTCTGCTGTTGTTTTACTGCTGCTTTTGTTACGGTAGCTTCTTGCTGCGAGATGATCAAGCAAGTGTGCTAGATGATGACAAAAGTAGGCATTAACCCGCTTAGAAACCATAGTAGAACTGGAAAAATGGGTGCTCTAATCAATATGGGATGCTTCCTTATACCAACCAAATCATGCATGTTAAAGCCTTATATGCTGTACCCAACCAAAGGAACCTAGGCATCACTAGAACCCAATCAACACAAATTACATTGTCCAAGAGAGACTAGGGACGAGCCCCTAGAAAAGCATTAAACGTTCCAAGGGACCACCCCCCAAGGATAGGCAAATGGACGTTAATCAAACAATTACATTAAGCTAGGTCTACCACAAACAACCATGCTAGAAATCCAGCCACAGAAGCTGCACTGACTATCCAAATTCTAATGAATACCCAATGCAATACCCACAAAATTCAAAACACAAGCAGACATGATCCAGCAAGCATACAAGGCCATATGTTTCGAATACGCAAGGGATACTCCGGGGATACAACAGGATGCATTTAGGACACGGTGGGGGTTAAAATAAAATATACACTTGTATCCCTAACGTATCTGTATCCTATATTTTTTGATTTTGCCCATATCGCCATATCCATATCCCGTATTCGTATCCGTGCTTCATGTGATAATAAGACACTCATGCTATGAAGTTACCAAGTCAGCCAACAAGGAAGTAAGATAACTACCTGAATACTTAGAAGTAAGAGGAGCCCAAGAAGTGGAAAACTGGGAAAGTAGGATCTCCTTCCCCCTCCCTCCACTAAGGTAACTTTGAGCATGGTGGGAGCTAGGCACACTACCATGAGACTTGACGTTCCTTCCAGCAAACACCCAGCAATCATGGACTGATGGATGCTAGTCCTCCAAGGTATCCTGTAATACTAGATTCTTTTGCTGTTTTGGATGTTGCAGCTAGCAATAGCAGTACCTCATCTTCATTTCCATCAACATTGTAACACCCCAACCCACAAGCACCAGAACATAGAAATTAAATTTGTAAAACTTAGATGTATCAACCTGAATCCTCAAATACTTTTATTTTAAAATTAACCACTCGAAGCATAAACACCGCTTCCCAAACTCCCCCGCAAACGTAGATGAATTTCCCATATCAATTACCAAAAATTCACCACCCAAGACCTAAGAGCCACTGTCCCTGGCTCTTTTTTTTTTTTTTTGCCACCGCTTCTTTTTTCCCATTTTCCTCCTCCCTCCTCATAGCATTGCTACCAAATACTATCTTATCTGCTCTCTTAACTACTGCATCTTCTGGTCTACTGTAGACATACCCAAACCACCTTAGCCTATTTTTCCTCAACTTCTCTTCTATGGGCTACACCACGTAACCTAAAATTAAATTTCATACATGCTACTTATGATAGTACAACCGAATTCCAATCCATTCATGCCAACATTTACACTACCAAAAATTTAATATCGCGGCACCTCGGGCCGAAATTCTCACACCTCGACTAAACATAAACACCTCGGGCCTTACTAGTTATAAGCCAGCCACATATAAATTTCACACAAAAGCCATCAAACTGTCAACCATCTATCCACGTAATGAATTACGAATTGGGCTCCTCAGACCCTCATTCACTTGCAAATCCGACGTCATCGACATTACAAATATAGGCACCTCGGGCCCGTATTCATTCTCAAATTAATCAAATATAGGCACCTCGAGCCATTACTTATTATCACACCACTAAGGCAATACTTATAATGCCACTAAGCCCATGCCACTAAGGCTATACACCACGCCATAAAAGGCCACGCCACAAAGGCTATGTGTCATGCCATAAAGGCCATGCCACAAAGGCTATGTATCACACCACAAAGGCTAACATTTATAGCATCACATGAACCCATAAACACATCACACCACCAAACCATCCTAGAATCCCACCACAGTTCCTTGATAGTTCATATTACATTACACAATACAACAAATTAAAACCATTGAAACATGAAAATTAAAGCACATAAAATTTCAAATGCACTCTCTTTTCTTCTCTGTGATGCTAGGAAGAAACATGTTTACCACTTGCATGCACGTGCTCATTGAACCGATATTGTTTGCCACCCTTCAATACCCAATCGATTTCCATCCCAGTTACTTTTCTTAATAATCTGTCAACAAGGGCTAGACTCTTACTTGAACCTGTTTACATAGATGGAAAGCTTGCTACTAACTAAATGAGATTAGGCTAAATAATACAATCATCAATATTAACCTAAAATGATTCACAAGAAGAGCAAATTAATACAATTCCATTTAATATATAGATAGAGAACATGCTCAGTCATTCCATTAGGTGCCATTTGTTGGACAAGTGTTCATTGCTTGTTTGTTTTTTTCCTTCTTCCTCATCCATTCCACAACCCAACAAATAAATACATCCCATGCATGCACTCCAGCACACAAACACCTCACGTGCACTCCTTCACAAAAATCAATACCCGGCTATAAAATAAATCCCCTTTTAATAGGATTAAATATTCCTTTCTTTTCATTTAAAATAAGAACCGGGTCTCACAATTATCTCCCTCCGTTAAAAATTTCATTAAAATGTGGAGGCCAGCCTGAGTTGCCAATGTACCCAGTGTACGGATGAATGGGCCCGAAGCCTGAGGTGCCCAGTACTGCATTATATGTTGAATGTATTGCATATTTGGTATGAGTTGGTGCATGAGTCAGTTTCGTGGTTTAATAGGGGTGGATGGTATGGTGTTCTTTTGAGTGAGTCTCTGTAAACATTCGGTATAATAATTCTCGTTGCCAGTGTGAGGCATGTGTAAGTTTGATTTTTGTAAAAGTATGCGGTAAAAGCATGTAAGTTTGATTGTGGAATGTGGAGAAAGAATACATTGATTTATTATGAGTTTTAGGGGTGGACTAGCTTTGTTGGAGTGCATTGGAGGGGGGAAAGGGAGAAAGAGAATGGGGTTAGTGGAGACGGCCATTTTTTTGTTCTTCTGTTGGAGGGGAAAAAAGACTGATTAAAAGGGTAGTGGGAATTTACACAACATAAATGTTAAGGTGTTAATCACCATATTTTGGTTTTGGGTTATGTCTTAAGGATTAAAATTTGACCTGAGGGTGATTATATTTCATAGTGGTGCTTGAGGGTTCAGGCTGTTACAAACATCCTAGACCCATTAACTTGTTTACAATCTAGACTTTTTGTTTAATCTGCCTGAAATTGACTACGTTCATCCGTTTCTTTGGTTGCACGTACCATTTTTTTCATTTTATGCTCGTTGTTGGATCTAACTCCAATGATATTTCAAGTTTCCTTGTTTGGCATGTTTGTTTACTTACGACTCTTATGAGAGACTTTAGTGTACGTTCACTTGAAGTCTGCAATTTGTTGAAGGTTAAAAATTAAATTTAATCTATTCCATTGTCATTTTTATTACAGGTGATAGGACTATTTAGAAGCATTTCGTGCTGGATATATATTTTCATGGAGGTTTTGTAAGGATGACAACCTATGTGATTTTTGGTGGACAAGTTTAGGCAATGATTTTTGTGGATTGTTTTGATATGTGTTAATAGAAGATTTGCTAAAGTACAAACAATGTTGATGGATTTTTGTTTGAACAAGTTTATGTAATGGAGTTTGAATTATGATATATATGATAGTTTGATTTTTTAATGGAAAGAATGTTGCCTTCAAAATTAGTGTTATGTGTAGGGGGATGAAAACAATTAGCGTTCTGAACAACACTAATCTGGAACGGCTTCACGTGCCTCTACACCGGAACCCTAGTTCTTCGTCGGAACCCTAATCTGCAAAACAGATGAGGGGTGAGTGCACCTTTGCCTCTCGTGGCAAAGGCCCTCCGATGGCTAAGTTAGTATCACGTACTGGTTAACAAACCCTAATTATCAGTAGGAAAGCAATAAGAGATAGCCAAATATTGCGTACCTTTTACCTCCAGGCTTACCTCGTATTTATAGGCTCACGGATGCTTGCAGCCCAAGCATCCCTGTTGCCCTAGGATTCCTACCTCGTATAGGAAACCTAGTATCTTCTGGATTCTCATTCCGTTATCTGTACAAAAGCTCAACCTTTATGGGACTCTTTCCCATAATTATCCGAACACCCCACTCACGTTGGGTCTCTTGCCTCGATCCTATATACTCGGGATATTATCCTTTTACGAAATATTACCATTCCGGGGTATTCTTGTCACGTCACAACTTAGGGCAACTTCTTCCACTGTTCGGCTTCCTCCTTGCCGAACAGTGCTCCTGGACCAATGACCTCACATACAACTGATCCATGTCGTTATATCTGGACAAATGACTTCACATGTCTTTGTCCTTATCAGCCGAACAGACTGTCTGGACCAATGACTTCTCGTGTCACTGGTCCACATCGCTGCTCATCGCACTGTCCGGCGATAAGCTCATCATGCCTGCCACGTGCCCCCATTACATCACGTGTTCGGCGACTAAACTTATCTGTTCGGGAATACCTCCCTACAATTGCTCCCCAGCTTCATTCATTTGCCACTATTCGGGGGCAATGGGTGAGGCTTTTTAGAGACAACAGTTCTGGTCCATACTTGTCAACCCCGGGCAGCCATTCGATTGATACCCTTTGAGGTGCTTTGGCGGCTTCGTGATTATACCGTCTTGGGGTAATGACTCCACGTGGCGTATCCCGTACGTCTTGCATTTAATTCGAACTGACGTTTTCCTCAAACGTCGTTAGCGTAATCTCCGCTTTCCGTTACTTTAACTCGCAACGGCGTGAAAAGAGACGTTTCGTCTCCGTTCCCAGCCCTTAAACCTCTGAAAGGGTTTCACTTGGGTTCACTTTTTCAAATCCTCTTCTCGTCTTCTTCAGCCTGAGCGACTCAAAATGCCATCGCCGCCGTCTGTGAACCTGATTGCTCCCCAGGCCACCACTGCAAACACCTCTGTAAGATTCTCGTTCTTACTCTCCTATTTCATTTCTGAGGCCTCCTGTCCTCAAAATCTTCCTTCCGCTAGGGTTTTGTTTAGACTCGCAAAGCTTTTCGAAGCATCCATGGCTAATGGAGATAATGACGCTCCCCAACCGGGTAAGTTTAGAAAACTTTGCGAGAATCCTACAGCCATGGCGGCTTTTAGGACAGAATATACCATCCCTGATAACGTAAGGCTCGAGCTCGCCCCTCTGGGGGCAGACAGAGACGGCGGTTCATTGGACAGGATGTGCATTCCCATTGTAGCAATCGTTGAGGGTGGAGTCCGTTTTCCCCTCCACCCACTACTCCGTCAAGTTTTGAATTGGTACCGCCTCACCCCCATGCAAGTTTTGACAAATGTTTTCAGGCTAGTGATGGGGGTAATAGCTCTAAATAGGATTCTAGGGACCCAATTAGGAATCTGGGAAATCCAGTGGTGGTACAGCATAGTATTAAATCCCGAGTACAACACTTTTTATTTCAAAGTTAGGAGGGCAGAAAAACGTCTCGTGCTAAACCTGCCAGATTCTGCTCGTGACCACGAGATCGACTTCCTCTACGTGACTGGAGCGATCGAGCCAATAGGGGAAGACGACCAAGTGGTGGGTTTGCACTGTCCCCACATATGGGGCTACCCACGTATGCTCTCGATTTTATCTCGTACCTCTTCGTTTACTGAGTTCTTGTAGCCTGTGCAAACTTCTAATCTCTGCTCTGGATTTCAATGTTGCAGCTGACAACGCCAACAAAAGGCCCAGACACGTCCCGAGCCACATCCGAACAGAAGATATCAACAGAGTTCTTAGATACACAGGGGAGCCTGGCACCCGAACAACTGGTAAAGGCCGCAACGCCGACATGCTGCTAGGGTATACGCCTGCGTATAAAGGGGTTATCGACAGAAGGCTTGCTAATCCCAGTACCAGTGCTGCTTCCACATCAACCGCTATACAGCCTTCAAGCTCAAGGCGTGACACCGGAGTGACGGTTGCCGGGCAGTCTGGTGAGGTCCCTATCTCAGAAGGTATCCCACTACCTCGTCTGAGATTAAGGAGGTCCACTCGACACCGGGCCGAACAGCTAGCCTCTGAACGAGATACCAGTCAATCTTCATCACCCGGTTATTCAGCTTCGCCTCCTTCACCAGGTACAATGACCCGTCAGCCTTTGAATCTTAGCTCTCTTTTGTCCATTTCTGCCCGTGGTCATGGGCGCGGCTCTGGCCGGGCAGCGTCCACCGGGCACGCTCCACCACCACCACGTCGTAACAGAGGTGGTTCGGTTCGATCCTCCTCATCTCCCCGAGACTCCGACATGCTGAACGAGGGTGACGACGCTCATCGAGACAAACGTCCCCGGAGTGATGAAGCTGGGAACACCGATGTTCTAACTACTTCGGTGCCGCTGGAGACTCCCTCGACGAGCATCCAAGTTACTCCCGAGGTCTGGGCCCCTCAACTCATGAGGGGAGATCGGCCCGTGAATGTCGGAGACAGCACCAGCTCCTCCGACACTGCACTAGCCCTAGCTTAGGGACTAGCACTCCCTGTTGATATGCAGAAAGAATCCTCGTCCTCTGCAGATAGGCTCGTTTCCACTGGTCTTGTTAGTGGAATCAAGGTAACCAAATACTTTCTCGTAGCAAAGGTCCTTACTTATGATAGTTAAGTATTCTACTAACTTATTTGTCATAAATGTACAGTTTATTCAAAAAATGATGACGTTGGGTCAGAAGTTCCAAGATGCTGAAACCGAGAGAGTCAAGTTGTTGACGGACAACACAAGGTTGCTCCGAACAATCTCGAGACTTGAAAGAGAGAGAGACAACGCCAAATCGGATTATGCCGAGGCCAAAGGCAAACTTGAGACTGCAGAAGACAATCTTAAGCAGACATTGGCTGAGATTGATAACATCAAGAGAGCAGCCTTTGAGGCTGGATACGACAAGGGGTTTGATGCTACAACGGCAAACTACGTGGGGCAGATGCCAGGAATTCAAGATCAGATCTGGATTGCAAGCTGGGAGGCGTGCCTCACGAAGTTAGGCGTTGCTGAGAACTCTCCACTGTGGGTTGACAACGACCTACCGAGCACACGCGATACAAATGTGCAAGAACAAGTGGAGTAGCCAGGGGAAGATATTGACCAGCAAATTGAGAATTTCGTAGATGCTGGGGAAAATATAGGTAATGAATCCATGGCTGAGCGTTCGCCTGTTCGGGAGGAGACCAATGATCCCATTCTCTTAGAGGAAAATACCATCGGTCGTGGTCCCAGCACTGAAGGTCCAGCAGGGGCTTCGAACGAACCTCTCCCAGAAGTCCAAGATTTGGACTAGTATTTGGAGTGTGACCATTCCAATCTATCTTTTGGAACGATTTGCAGGTCCTTCGTGACCGTAGTAGTTGCAAGGCATTTAGAAGAACTCTTTCTCTCTCTTTTTTTTTGTTTTTTGTTGACACAAGTATCTGGCCATTCGTGGCATAACTTTGCTTTGGCGTTTGTTCGGCCCTTCATGGCCGTAGTCTGGGTATCTCGTACCTCCTTGTGTTTTGACTATTGTAATCTTTTTAGCTTTTATGCATGTATTTCGTTATGCCTGTTTCGTAGGTTCGTACTTTGTCATAACAGAACCAAGCCTTTCATACTTGATTTCTTGCATGTTCTCATATGCAAGCCTGAATGTTACTAAGTATATTCGTACTTAGGTGTCTCATACCGCACAATAAGTTTCTCGAACTTTAAAGTATCTCATACTGTTGAGTACAACCACGTATTCGAATGATTGTATCTTTTCCCGAATAGATGCGTGTGTGTTATATGCATCCCAAGTATTTTCATACTTGGGGTAAGTTTCTCATACTTAGATGTCTCGATATGCCTCACAGAATCAAGTATTTCGTACTTGATTAGTATGCAAGCCTTAGAGTATATTCGTACGCAGGCAAGTTTATAAGTATTTCGTACTTATAGGTATCTCATACCAGATGTTTCTTAAAATACCTTTAATATAAAGGTTAATCGTAAGTTTCTCGGACTTATAGTATCTCATATTTTTTAGCACGATCACTTCCTTAAGTGTTAGTGCCCGAACAGCTTGTATGCAGCCCAAGTGTTTTCATACTTGGGGTACATTTGTTTACGAGTTTCTCATACTTTAGCGTTTGTTCGTGCGCGGTTCTCAAGTTATCAAGCATAGATATATTCGTATATGGCGTTCATGCCAATCCCATGCTCCCCAATATGAATAAGGAAAAGAAAATCAGTATTCATATTCCATATCTAAAAAAACAAATATCAAAAAGCTAAATATATACTTGAGAGGAAAAGAGTGTCTTTATTCATAGACTAAACTTAAGGGGGCGTTATTCGTACCCCTTACGACTAAAAGTAAGAAACAGAAGGGAATTTTATTCGTAATTCCCACACAATCACGTAGTGAAATAAAACTAAATTCTTCTAAACAAAGAATTTTCTCAGATTATGAACATTCCATGGCCTCGGAATTGGGACGCCGTCCAAATCAACCAACCTGTAGGCCCCAATGCCCACAATCTCTGTCACCCGATACGGGCCTTCCCAATTGGCTCCTAGCTTGCCTTCGTTGGCTACCTTGGTGTTGCCGAGCACCTTTCGTAGTACCAGGTCCCCAACACCAAATTCTCGTGGGTGAACATGCTTATTGTAGCTCTTCATCAGTTGTTCCTGATACGAGGCCAAATGGACTAGGGCCCTTTCTCTTCTCTCCTCGGCGAGGTCAAGCTCAATTTCAAGGGCTCTGTCATTGCCCCCACTTTCAACCAACACAGTCCTGTTGGTTAGAAGTCCTACTTCCAGAGGTATAACTGCCTCTGTACCGTATGCCAATGAATAGGGGGTCTCTCCCGTAGACCTCCTCGGTGTTGTCCTATGAGCCCATAAAACAAGGGGCAATTCATCGGGCCATTTCCCTTTGGCTTTATCCAACCTCTTCTTGATCCCATCAAGAATGGTTTTGTTAGACGCTTCTGCCTGCCCATTACTTTGAGGGTAGGCTGGAGTTGAATAGTAATTTCGGATTCCATATTGGGCACAAAACGCCTTGAATTTCTTTTGAAATTGGGACCCGTTATCTGTGATCAAAGAATAGGGAACCCCAAATCGAGTAATAATACTCTTCCACACGAACCTCTCAACCATGGGTTCGGTGATTTTGGCCAGTGGTTCAGCCTCAATCCATTTGGTGAAGTAATCCGTTGCAACTAAAAGGAATTTTCGATTCCCAGTTGCTTTGTGCAATGGACCCACGATGTCCATTCCCCATTGAGCAAACGGCCAAGGACTTGTCAAAGGCACCAAATCCTCCGCTGGTGTTCGGATCATTGGTGAGAATTTTTGACATTTCTCACAAATTTTAACATACATTTTTGCATCCTCCTGCATATGTGGCCACCAGTAGCCTTGGGTAATTGCTCGGTGGGCAATGGATCTTCCCTCAGCATGACTCCCACATGTTCCTTCGTGAATTTCATGAAGAAATTTCTGAACCATCTCGGGGTGCACGCACAACAAATATGGGTCTGTGAAGGACTTTCTGTAAAGCTTTCCTCCTGGGAACAGCCAAAACCTTGCAGACTTGGTTTTGACCTTATGTGCCTCCTTCTTGTCAGCGGGGAGTATTTCATCTCGTAAAAACTCCACAATTGGGTCCATCCAGCTTGGACCTTGGTTCACTTCCAAAATTAACTCCACACTTCTCCCAATGCTCGGCTCATTCAGATACTCAACTGCAACTCTTCGCTTGAGTTCAGTTGGGACCGCTGCAGCCAGCCATGCCAATGAATCGGCATGTGCATTCTGTCCGGAACTTATTTGTTCAATGTGGACCCTCTCGAAGGTGTCAAGTAAATCTCTGGCGGCTTCCACGTATGCTGCCATTTTCTCATTCCGAGCCTGATACTCGCCGGACAGTTGATTTACGACAAGCTGCGAGTCACAATGCACCCTTACCCTTTTTGCCTTCAGAGTCTTCGCACTTCTTAATCCAGCTAGGAGTGCCTCGTACTCCGCCACGTTATTCGATGCGCTGAATCCCAGCCGAACAGATAGTTCTAACATAATTCCTCCTGGAGGAAAAAGAACAACTCCAATTCCCGAACCAGTATTACAAGCTGATCCATCAACGAATAAATTCCATTCCGTATCATCCTGTTCGGCTGAGATTTTATCCCTCGTGGATAACGTTCTACTCTCCTGTCCTTTTTTCGTAGGAGGCAGGGGAGCTACCGTGGGAGAAAACTCTGCCACAAAATCAGCCAACACTTGGCCTTTAATTGCTGTTCGTGGTTGATAATCAATATCATATTGACTCAACTCGACGGACCACGTCGAGATTCTTCCTGAAAAATCTGCCTTCCGTAGCAGGGACTTCAATGGAAATTCAGTGTACACCACAACCCTATGGCTCTGGAAATAGTGTGGCAGCTTTCTCGTTGCTGTCCTAAGTGCCAGGACAAGTTTCTCTAGGGGCAGATATCTCGTCTCCGCGTCTAGCAATGTCTTGCTAACATAATATATTGGGATTTGCTCAATTCCCAAATCCCTTAATAGGACTGCACTCACAGCATGCTCAGAAACAGCTAAGTACAAAATCAAGGACTCACCTGGCTGTGGGGTTGACAGAAGAGGAGGCTCGGCTAGATACTTCTTCAGGTCTTGGAAAGCTTGCTCACATTCTGCTCCCCATTCAAATCCTTCCGTTTTCTTCAGTAACTGAAACAAGGGCCTACACTTGTCACTTGATCTGCTGATAAATCTATTGAGCGCTGCAGCCATCCCAGTTAGCCTTTGAACCTCCTTCGTGGTTTTGGGACTTTGCAACCCCTGCAATGCCGCAATCTGATCTGGGTTAGCCTCAATTCCCCTCATAGTCACCAAGTGCCCTAGGAATTTTCCAGAACCAACCCCAAACGCACATTTCGAGGCGTTGAGTTTCAATTTGTACTTCCTCAAGATCTCAAAGACTTCTCTCAAGTCTGTAATATGCCCTCGCTTGCCTCGGCTTTTCACCACCATATCGTCTATGTAAACCTCCATAGTTTTCCCGAGCAGTTCCCTGAACATGATAGTTGCAAGCCTTTGGTATGTCGCCCCTGCGTTTCTCAGCCCAAACGGCATGACACTATAGCAATACAAACCCCGTGGGGTAATGAAAGACGTCTTCTCCTGATCGGGCCCATACATAGCAATTTGATGGTATCCTCGATACGCATCAAGAAAACTCATTCGCTCGTAGCCAGCTGTTGCGTCAACCAACTGGTCTATCCTTGGGAGGGGAAAACTATCTTTGGGGCAGGCCTTGTTCAAGTCTGTGAAGTCCACACAGACACGCCACTTCCCATTCTTCTTTTTCATGACCACGGTGTTGGACAACCACTCAGGGTAGTGAACCTCACGTATTGCTTTTGCCTCAAGCAATTGATTAACTTCTTCCATAACAGCATCCACATGCTGTACGGCTGCCCTACGTTTCCTCTGAATAACTGGCTTATGCTGAGGGTCAACGTTCAGGTGGTGACAGATTATGTCAGCATCTACACCAGGCATCTCTTCTGGTACCCATGCAAACACATCAACATATTCCTTCAGAAACTGTATTGACTCGGTCTTTTCCTCTACTGGTAGCGACTCCCCAATCAAAAAATATCTTTCAGGATCAGCCTCGTTGATCTGAATCTTTTCCAAACCCTCGATCACCTTATCAGCCGGGCATCTTCCGACATCCTCAATAGTCGGTTGATCTGGCACTTCCAGTGTATGAATATGGTGGGCCTTCGGGGCCTTTTTTATGATGGAGATCAAACACTGTTGGGCCGCTTTCTGGTTAACCCTGATTGATTCGATCCCGTTGGATCCTGGGAATTTCACCATCTGGTGGTAAGTTGAGGAGACTGCCCTCATTTTGTGTAACCAGGTTCTTCCTATAATCGCGTTATAAGAAGAGGGGACGTCTACAACCAGAAAATCCGTTCTTAAAACAACTGAACCTGCCCGAACAGGCAGTGTCACCTTTCCAAGGGGCCAGACTGCCCCTGCACCAAACCCAATCAATGGTGTCGTGGACTGCTCCAAATCTGTCTGGGCCAGTCCCAGCTTCTTGAACGCGTCGTAGTACTTCACCTCTGTACAACTTCCTGAATCCACCAAGATCCTTTCAATGTCATACTCCCCAACTCGTAGGGTTATGACCAGAGCATCGTTATGAGGTATCTGGACCTCTCCCAAATCGTCATCCGTGAAGGCTATGCTCTCACTGCATACATCACTCTCTCGCCCTCTTTTACTACCCAATTGCATCACGTGCTGATCGTGCTTAAACTGTCTTTGCAATAGTCTAACCTCATTTCTCGTATAAGGTGCAGCCAACCCATGTATCATATGGATTATTCCCTTAGGATTCTGCTCGTAATCCAATTCCATGGCCTTCCCCTTTTCCTTGGGGTCTTCCTGAATGTACTCCTCGAGATAGCCCCGAGAGACCAAGTCATCAAGGTGTTTCTTGTACATCTCGCAATCTTCAGTCATATGGCCCCAATCCTTGTGGTAGCTGCAGTGCTGATTCGTAGCACGTTTAGCGTCTTTATCTCCGCCAAGACTCGGAGGCCACTTGAAGTATGGCTGATTCTTTATTCGATAAAGAATCCTGTAGATTGGCTCCTTCCATACAGTAGTGATAGAAAAGAAGGACTTGGGGTCAGGGGCTTGCTTTTCCTTGTACGGATCCTTCTTAGCCTGCCCGTACTCCTTGCGCTCCTTGTACGTTTTGGGCTCAGGTTTGTCCACCTTTTTTGCTGGTGTCTTGGGCTGTTCGGCAGCAATTCTGCCGTCCTCGCGGAGTATGTCATCCTCCATTCTGGCGTGCTGCTCTATTCGCTCCATCAATTTGGCCAACGTAGCCACCGGATGTTTATTCAATGAGCGGCGCAGTTCTCCCCGAACAGGCAAACCAGTTTTGAAGGTTGCTATGGCATATTCCTCACTGCAACTCTCAATCTCGTTGAAAGTTTCCCAGTACTTCTTTGCATAATCTCTGATCGGCTCATTTTCCGCCTGTTTCATGGTGGACAGACTCTCAAAAGTCTTTGGGGCCTTTCTGCTTGTCAAGAACCGAGCAGTGAATTCTTCGGCCAACTGCCTCCATCCTCTTATGGATCGTGGTGCTAGTTTATGAAACCAGCTTAGGGCCACCTTGCCAAGACTTGACGGGAACATTTTGCACAGAATGGCATCATCACCATCGTGCATGAACATGGCCTGTTGGTAATGCTGTATGTGAGCCACAGGGTCCGTGTTTGTCTCGTAAAGTACGAAGGCCCCGTGCTTCACTCTGCTCGGCAACCTGGCCTCCTGCAGCCTCCTCGCAAACGGGGAGGCTGCGATGTTACTCAGGGCTTTACATGCCGCTTCTCGTGCGGACACTGTCCCTTCCTCCTTTTCAATCGTCTTGTGAGCCGTGGTTTTGGCCCAGTCAGCATCAGGTCTCTCGTACCTGTCACGGTGATGCTTCCTCGTTTTTTCCTCAGATGAGGAACTTCGTTCTCTGCTCCTTCTTCTTCGTGAAGAAGCCCTTCGCCTTTCTAGTAAACAGTCTTTACTTCTGCTTCTCCTTCTTCGCGGGGAAGCTTCACCCCGTCTCGTGGTGGGACTATTGCTCCTGCTCCTTCTTCCTCGTGAATGGGGCTCTTTATGGATTAACAGAGCCCTCCTATCTTCTCCGGAATTCCTTCGTGAATGTCCGGAGTCCTCCGGGTGATCTCGTATCTGCTGTAGCTCTCGTATCTCGTACTCTCGTCTTTTGATCAGACGAGCGTACTCCTCAATTTCTTTCCTCTTTCTGTCGAGGATATCCTCGCTGTTATGGACACTTTTTGAACGGTCCACCGATGCCTCTCTTCGGTAGGACTTGCTCCTTCTCGTGGAGCCAGTAGCTGCTTTGTCCTCTCTTCCAGTAGGCTTTCTCGGAGCACCTGGTGGAGATTTATCTCCTCCACCACTTAACTGGTTCTTTGGATTGAACGGCGTGGTTGGATCTTCTTCCATCATGGTTATCTTTTTTCACGAAACTCGTTCGTTTCCCACAGACGGCGCCAATTGTAGGGGGATGCAAAAACAATTAGCGTTTGGAACAACACTAATCTGGAACGGCTTCACGTGCCTCTACACCGGAACCCTAGTTCTTCGTCGGAACCCTAATCTGCAAAACAAATGAGGGGTGAGTGCACCTTTGCCTCTCGTGGCAAAGGCCCTCCGATGGCTAAGTTAGTATCACGTACTGGTTAACAAACCCTAATTATCAGTAGGAAAGCAATAAGAGATAGCCAAATATTGCGTACCTTTTACCTCCAGGCTTACCTCGTATTTATAGGCTCACGGATGCTTGCAGCCCAAGCATCCCTGTTGCCCTACGATTCCTACCTCGTATAGGAAACCTATTATCTTCTGGATTCTCATTCCCTTATCTGTACAAAAGCTCAACCTTTATGGGACTCTTTCCCATAATTATCCGAACACCCCACTCACGTTGGGTCTCTTGCCTCGATCCTATATACTCGGGATATTATCCTTTTACGGAATATTACCATTCCGGGGTATTCTTGTCACGTCACAACTTAGGGCAACTTCTTCCACTGTTCGGCTTCCTCCTTGCAGAACAGTGCTCCTGGATCAATGACCTCATATACAACTGATCCATGTCGTTATATCTGGACAAATGACTTCACATGTCTTTGTCCTTATCAGCCGAACAGATTGTCTGGACCAATGACTTCTCGTGTCACTGGTCCACATCGCTGCTCATCGCACTGTCCGGCGATAAGCTCATCATGCCTGCCACGTGCCCCCATTACATCACGTGTTCGGCGACTAAACTTATCTGTTCGGGAATACCTCCCTACATTATGTTAGCTTGGAGCAGGGTCTCGTACAACTATAATGAGTATGTGTATATAGAAATTTGGCATGAAGTGGTTTTGCCAAAAAAAAAAAAAAAACTATGGCAACGGTTGTTCCTTACATATAGCAACGGTTCATTATGTAATTTTGAAAAAAGAAAAAGAAGACTGTGGCAACGGTTGTGCCTAACATATAGCAACGGTTCATTAAGTAATTTTGAAAAGAAAAAAAAAAAGGGAGACTGTGGCAACGGTTCCTAACATATAGTAACGGTTCTGTAACGACCCTGATTTTTGGTCGTTAAAAATTTCGTTAAATATTTGAATTTTATTTTAATACTCTTGTGGTTTGTCAAAATTTGGCTTTGGCCCTTGAAATTCATTTCTTACACTTTAGTCCTACTTAGCAAGCCTAACTAGCTTTTAACCATCCGGTTGGAGAAACTAAACTAGGAAGCCTTCTAGTCACCGTAAAATGACCGTTTTGCCCCTCATTGGAACTTTTGACCCTTTTGAACCCTAGACTAAGAATTTTAATATTCTTTTTCTTTTGATCAAATTAGTTTTATTCTTTGTCCATTGGACAACAAATGTTAGGGAAATTATTATCCATTGGATAATAGAACCCCATTTGTTTATATTAAATGTATACTTGGTTAAAGTACTAAGAATATTAAAAAGTAACTTTTTGATTACTTTAAAGTACCTTTTTGGATTATTTTAATATTTAATCTCCCTAGCAACTATTATCCATTGGATAATAAAAGTTAGGGTAGTTATTACCCAATGGGTAATAGGTTGTTCTTTCCACCAAGTACTAGGGTTTATTAAACTAGTCTTTTTCCTAATTGCCCATGTGATGTAGTACCTATTATTCTTATTATGTATGTACTTGGTATACTTAAGACCTAAGATTTACTAGGTACTTGGTTAATATTTTATATTGGGAATTGATCTCCCTAGATATTGTGTTACCTTTGTATATATTACATTAGTACTTGGATGACTAGAATATTGGCTAGTACACATGTGCTTATTTATTTGTTTAACTTAGCCTTGAAGTCTTTTTGGATCAAGTACCAAAAGTACTTACTATATTTGTATTCTTGCATGTATTATATATATGTATATGTGTGTTGTACCATGCGAGAGAGAGAGAGAGAAAGAGAGAGGAGAGCCGAGAGGGAGAGGAGAGAGAGGGCCGAGAGGGAGAGAAGGAGAGAGGGAGAAAGAGAGAGGAAGGAGGAAAGAAGAAAGGGATTTGGTTGTACCTTCCATGATCTTCCTACATCTTTCAAATCCATGGGTGAATCTTCCTTCCTAGCTAAGGAATTAACTCTCCATTGTCCTCCATGTACTTCCTTGATTTGTTTAACACAATATCTTGTACCAATATTCTCCTTGCCCACCAAGTCTTGCAAGATCAAATCCAAAGGACCAAACTAGCTATGCAAGCCTAGGATTGGCCTTGATCTTTCTAGGATTCTTTAACAAGTGTCAAAGTGAGACTTAGAGAGAGAGAGAGGAGAGGGAGCCAAGCTTTGCCTATAAATAGAAGGTCATTCCAAGCCTTTCAACTCACACCTCAAGCATTTGCTCTTCCTTCTCTCTAGAAACTATTTTCTGTTTTTCCAGGCAGCCTACTGCCCCTCGAAAATCCTCCGTTTTCTCCTGCTTAGAGTAGTTTTTAGAACCAACTTCGTTCGGGAAAGTTGTAGAGAATTTCGAAACCTTCAAGTTAGACCCAAGAACCACCCCAATAGGTTAAGAAATGACAAAGTTATTGTCATCCAAAGTTCAGTGAAAATCTCGGATTTTCATTTCCAGACAGCTTACTGTCACTTCCTTTATCCCCATTTTTCTCCTACCTAAAGTCATTTCTAGGATCAACTTCCTTCACAAAAGTTGTAGAGAATTTCTAGAGCTTCGATTTCAACCCAAGAACGACTCTATTCGGCCAAAGATTGACCGAGTTACTGCCATCCGAAGTTCGGTCCAGATTTGGAAGTTTCACTGCCCGTAGAATTTTCCAACTAGCTTATTCGGCCCCGACTAGTTTCGGATCAAGGTAGGATACTCTTACCCCTATCCCTACGTATATGTGGTTATCTTTAATTACTTTTCATCTCAAGTATTCGTATTTTGATCTTTGAAATGATTGTGGGAATGTATATATGAATTGCTTGTATTATTTGTGGCGTGATAAAGCATAAGTGATTCTTCCCTCCAAGGGCGTCCGAACATGTGGCGTTATGCTTTAAGCGTTGATTTGAGTAGAGTGAATGATCTTGTTAGTGCTTACTTTTGTCCTACCACGGAGTCTTTGCATGTAAACGAGACACGAGAACCGAGAAAGTAGAAACATAACACCTAGGGTGTGGATAATGATGAGATGTGTTTTGAAACCGCGATGTGGCCGGACTTGGTAGCCCATCATGTAGATTGTGAAAACCGCAACGTGGCCAGACTTGGTAGCCCGTTGTGTGAATGAAAACTCGTAATATGGCCGGACTTGGTAGCCCATTGCGTGGGTTGTGAAAACCACAATGTGGCCGGACTTGGTAGCCCTTTGTGAAGATTGCCAATAGGGTCGGACGTGGTAGCCTTATTGGTAATATGGCTTGGTTATCCGTGGAGAGGAGCCAATGCAAGTTTTGTGTGTGCCAATGGGAACCCGGTGCGGCGGAACCATTGTGAGGATATTCAGGAACCCGGAATGGCGGAACTGAGGTTTGGTGTGTAGCTTGGTATCCGCGGTACGGAGCCAATGCAAATGTTTTTGAAAGGTTGATTTGAAATGTGAAAATGTTGACACGGTCTACGACGAGTCGCGTAGGAGAAATAGGGAAATCTTGGACACCAACGATAGATGATTAACGATGTGTGATTGTTAGTGTTGTTGTAATTGTTTACCGTCGTAAGGTTGGTGGGTAAGGATTTCCTATTGAGCGTTGTAGCTCACGGTGTTACCTTTTGGTGACCCTTACATATTATATTGGTGGTGACGCCGGTATAATGTGTCAGACTTCGTAGAAGAGCAGGGCGAGATCTTCACCTTGGAGGCGTACGGAGCCAAGGAGCTGGCCTGGATGGAGGAGCAGGCGAAGCCGTAGAGTAGGAACCTTAGTTCCCTTTTTGTCATCCTATTTTGTATTTCAAATGCTCTTACGAGAGCTATGTTATAATAATGAGCAATGACTCCCTTTATTTTCTGTAATAAATTATCCTTTAACGTACCCAAAATTCGGGGCGTTACAGGTTCATTAGATAATCAGAAATTACCCTATGCCAACAGTTATAGGCGTTGCTAAACCAACCGTTACTAAAAAAAATTATGTACCAACGGTCGACAAAACCGTTGCTATAACCCTATATCAACGGATATATTGCAACGGTTTAGCCAACGGTTCTCCAACCGTTGGTATAGCCTAAACGGGTTTATACCAACGGTTTTTTGGTTCTTTGGCAATGCTTTTGACCGTTGCTATAGAACAATTTTCTTGTAGTGTCCACACCGCCAAAATCCGATCACAAATTTTGTCGATAACACTTACGTTAACTCAAAGCCAAAGTATGTCAACAATAACAACCAAAGCCATACTAATACCAATTCAAAAAAAAAAAATTAAAAGAGCAACTTAGATTGATAGAGTGCTAGAAAACGTGTGTTGGGAAACCTGAAAATTTTTCAACATTTTCCGCTTGTAGACACCTCCCTGAAGCGAGGCATTGCCATACAGATTGATCATTACTTGTTTGTTTGCTTTCTACTTCATAAACCAAGATCGTGGACATTCCCATGGCTAGGAACAATACCACACGATAGCGGTTATCATCAAAATAGAGTCGCCACCTAGTTTATAAAAACTAGAAAAAACAGAAGAGATTCCGAGTATGGGAGCCAAAAGTACAATAAGGGGAAGATTCGTGTTAGGCACCCCTCTCTTATCATGCCCTCGATTTTAAACATAAATAATAATCATTTTCAATAAATAAAATAACAACTAATGTATCGATAATACCCCAAATGACATATCTTTCCCTATTCTCAAAGTTAAGTTCAAAGGTTACAGTCCTGGCTCGAAGCCCAAGTTATACAAATGCCAAAATAATATTACAATTTTCCTTAATCATTCTTCCGAATACTATTTTCAAATCAAAAGCAAATTTAATTCCTCTTTTATACCCTCGAGACATGTGGTCAACAAGCACGAGATGCACGCCAAGCCAACTTTCATGCTTTTTACCTAAAAATGATAGGTTGAGCTACACTAGCTCAGTAGAAAAATCTATACTCAAGCTATATGTAAATGCGATGAAACATGCAATAATAGAGAATGAGTTTCAATAAAAAGGACATACATAAGATACAAGAGGGGTTACCAAAATGCGCAGACAATTAGATTTCAGGATTTCGGACATCTTAGAGATAACTCTAACCATCAACACGTCGACTAGAAGCGGCAATAAGACTCACAGCAACCAAACAAATAACAACAGCAGTCAAACCATCTCATAACTTTTCGAATGAATGCCACAAACCACTTCCTCATTTCATACCATTTACTATATAACTTTATTTCATAAAACTTTCCTTTTTGATTTTCAAAACAATTTAGAGAAAACTCACAACCATCACCGGTCAAGCTCCGTTTATTCGAGCTTGAATGCCGGAATTTGTTGATTTGTGCCCAAATACCGGATCCGTTGATTCCCTCAAAAATACCGAAGGATTTTTAGTAAAAATCCTCTTTTCAAAATCCAAAATCCTTTCTTTAATAAAATTTCGATAGAATTAATCGTTCATTCTCTTTTTCCACAGCTACGATCCCAAGCAACAAATAATCCAAACTTCAACATAAACTTCTAAAATCAATCAAACTTGTCTTCATCTAGGGGAGACATTCAACTGTGTTACCACCCCATTCGTGGCAGTGAATTCTCTTCACTCGGGAGAGACATTCAACTGTGTTACCACCCCTTGCGTGACAGTGAATTCTCTTCACCCGGGAGAGACATTTAACTGTGTTACCACCCCTTGCGTGATAGTGAATTCTCTTCACCTGGGTTTCCACATTACCACACCTTGCGTTGCAGGACCTCTAGAGTCCTCGCATTACCACACCTTGTGTTGTGGGTCCTTTATTCAAATTCTCAATTCACACATACACATTTGCGTCATCAATCCATATGCAAGAAAACAACATTTTCCAAGTTCATGTTCTTTCATTCATCATCACACAATGCATTACAAACTCATATACATGTCCCATTGTATAATGAATAATACCGTAAGATCATGTTATTCCTTAAAGTCTATCATAACACCCTACGCCACATACCGAACCCATAACGACTCCACGACACACCACCGGCTAGGTTCTAGACATGAATCTTATAAAATAGTGCCAAAGGAACCTATGGAGCTCAACAAGACGAAGCACAAGGATACGAACCACAATACTATCCATCGGGTCATTGGACTAACTCATATCTACCCATAACACTCACCACATTACTCCTTATAGCCTGAGATACTCCTATCAATCTTACGGTACATCCCCTACCCAAATAGCATTAATATTATACTCTATCGAGTGACAAGAGACAAGATCAAACTACGAGTCTTTAGGACACAAGTAATCATATCCGAGAGTGACTTAAACATGTTCTAATTACATGGGGAATCATAACATGGAACGAGAACAACCTTACGAATAATCACAGACATCGGCAGACTGACATATCTCTACTCAAATGATCATAACTTTCTATGTACTAAGAGTCTTAAGGTGATTCCCATAGGAAAAGAAATCTAACTTCAAGACCTTCGAATCGATATAAAATTTGCATGAAACAGACATCAGACGAAGAAGTTATGACCGTTTGAAGTTGGGCTGAAACCCAGAAAGTGAGCAGAACTTCCAGAGAGGGGAGGGATCGATCCCTCCTCCAATGGGGATCGATCCCCAAGGCAAAAAACCAAGTTTTTTCCAGATTTGAATGAGGGATCGATCCCTCATGCTTGGGGATCGATCCCTAGGTGATTTTGGGCGATTTTCTGCAGATTTCGACAGCTTTTTGAAGAGGCAATGGTTGGTGATCTAAACTCGATTAAAGCATCAAATCAACTCATAAACACATAGAATGAGTAAGAGATCCCTACCTCGAATCGTATATGCGAAGATCCAACCCAAAAAAGCAAGCCCTAGCTTTTGAATTCGAAATCTTCTATGAATACTCCTCTCTGAGCTCTTTCCAACGCACCACAAGCTTGAAATCACGTCTAGAGGGTGGAATGGAGGTTGATCTTTATGGGTTTTGAGCTTTGGAGTGAAGTTTTGAGTGATGGACCAAGAAAGAGAAAAGGACCCGAGAGAGAGAGGGAGAGTCGGCTAGAGAGAGAGAGAAAGATGAGGGAGCTTTTTGATCTCCTACAACACACACACACTCCTTTTATACTGGCACCCAACTCAATTACACTTACACTCCCTCTAACAACTATCCTATCATTTAAGCCTTAAATCAAATAAACTCACAAATTTCTCTTTTATTCGATATTCTAGCATTTATAAAACCTTTAAAACATTTTCGTGAAAATACGGGTCTCTACATCTCTACCCAGTTGTGAGACTGGCCCACAGTTGTTCGACATATGATTAATTCATGCATTGCTTAATGCTAACATGTGGTCTGTTTATTAGCCTTTAAACAGTTAATGGTGAGCCGGAACAATAAGCAAATCATGCATCAGAAAGCAGATAAAACAAACTTTCCCAGGGAGATGGATCTCACGGCCGGTGAATGGAAGTCACGGCCGAGAGATCCTCCTAGTTTAATGTACCGGCCGATGGATCGAAGACCAAATCGAGTTTTTCCTCACACCAGACTTTACGATTAACAAAAGATCAAAAAACTATGGTTAAGCGTAAAAGCGGAAAATAAATTGAACTAGAGGCCCCTAGGCCTCACCACCTTGATCCCTCAGTGGCTTGATTGCTTCGGATTGGGGATTGGCTGATTTTGCTCCTTGAAAACCCTAGGTTTAGGGTTTGAACTTCAGGGTTTGATCGTCGGATTAATGGCTACCTTCGGAAGGTTGGGGCTTTTGTAGAAAGGATATGAAAGTGTATATCTGTAGAATTTCATGGCTAATGAGAGAGTGTTCATCTTTTAATTTTGGAGCCAAAGGCCCTCTTTATATAGGCATAGGGATGATTCACTCCATCCAATCAAAACGCATGGTTGGAATTGGAATTCCAATGCAATACAAACTCTTCATGGTGATCCCTAAACGTGGCCCGAATACATCGAAAAAAGGCTACTAGGTTTTTCTGAACGGATCAAATGATTGACAGAATGTTCCAAAATCTGGAAAATAGACAATCTGGCAGCCGAGCAAAGGATGTGGCGGCGGAAGAATTGATGTTGCCACTGATGGATAGACCTGCGGCAGGCTAATCGATCTCTTGGGGAGATTTTTAAGCAATAAGCTTCAAGGGTGAAGAAATAATGTTGAGGCCGTGTGATCCATGTTACAGCCGACAGATGGATTCTCCAAGGATACTATATTTCTGTCTGAAAGGCTATTTGGCTCTGGATTGGGTCGTCTAAGTGCCTAAAAGTTCTTACCATAAGTCCATAGGTTCACGAGAAGTCAATCAGCAATCATTGTATCCATATCATCATTGGGATGGTCCCCAAGATGGGACTTGAAATAATTGTTAGGCCAAATTAGGGTGTCTACAGATGCCCCTCTTTGACTGAACTTAGACGAATCACGAAACATGTTTAAGTAAGAGTTAAAGCTGTAAAAAGCAACTCAATTTGGTCCAACCACTATTCCAAGGTTTTTTTTTTTTTAAAAAGTTTTTGTTATGGTCGAGCCAGGAGGCTGCCTACGTATTCCATAAGGGAAATTCAGACCAACCGTAGTTCGGAGGGCAATAAAGAAAAATAAAAAGTTTGGACGGTTAGAAACAAAAAACGTACCTTCGGGCTTTAAAAGCCGTAGTGCAACATAATTGGGCTATGCCAGGATTTTGGCGGAAAATAGTTGAAGGAGCGCAGGGCTACCAGGGAAATTTTTGTGGAGAGCATCCTTAGTATTTTGGGGTAGATCAATACATGACAAGTGAGTCGTTTGCTTTTCTTGATCATCCTTACTTTGACTGAGGGGAGCTCGGTAGTGTAGCTTATCCTTGCGAATGAGCTGGATAGAATTGATGTAATTGGGTGGAATCCAAACCATCTATTGGGGGATGAATTTGGATGCCGATTTTGAGATATGAGGCGGAACCCAAGCCATCTTCCAGAGACGAGTTGAATACCAAATTTTGAGCTATGGAACACTGGGCTAGAAGCCGGAGCACAGAGCGTTGAGATGAAGGAACCGAGGCGTGAAGCCGGTTACAGTCATAACTCAAGAGCCTGAGGAGCTAAAGCTTAGAGCTTGAGAAGTTAGAGCCGAAGCACGGAGCTAGTTGTAGTCATGAGGTGAGAGCCTAAGAAGCTTGACAGATGTGAGGCATAGAGCCAATTGCATAGAACTTAAGAAGTTGGAGCTTAGTGCTTTGAAATAGTTGAACCGAAGCGTAAAGCTGGTTGCATTCTGATGGTCTGTGCATGGAGCTTTTCCATCATAAATTGTAGCGTAGAGCCAAAGGATCGAGGCACTGAACCGATCAATAAAACTGAGGCGTAGAGCCAGTTGATTGTAGGATTGACATGTTTTTATGAGAGAGAAAGAGATGCAGAATATGTATGTGTGATGATTGGTTAGATGGATATGAACAGATATGGTGATGCAGACTTGATGTGATTGATGCAATATGTGCACGGGCCCGTGCGTGTGTGTTCGATTTAACCATAGAGCTTCTTTCAAGTTCAAGACTTGAGCATTCAGAGCATAGAGCTCAAGCATTTGGAGGGTAGAATCCAAGCATTCAAAGTACAGGCTTTAAGCATCCAGTATGCAGTGGTTGGGCATTCAAGCGTAGAGCTTGAGCATTCAAGTATAGAACTTGAGCATCCAGTACACAGTGGTTGGGCATTCAATGAGCTTCGAACATTCAAAATGTTGGATTTTGAGCATTCAAGCATGGAGCTTGAGAACAGATGATATCTTGTTGATTGGGGCGACGTAGAGCCTGTTGAGATAATGGGCATAGAGCCAGTTTGAGATAGTGGGTGTAGAGCCGCTGAGATAATGGGCTTGGAGCCGCTGAGATAGCGGGCTTGGAGCCTCTGAGTAGTGGGCGTAAAGCCACTGAGATAATGGGCTTGGAGCCTCTGAGACAGTGGGCTTAGAGCTGTTGAATGAGCTTAGAGATGCTAAGCGAGCAGGGGCATAGAGCTACTGAGATTGGTGAATATGGGTGTAGAGCCTCTGAGATAGCAGGCTTGGAGCCACTGAGTAGTGGGTATAGAGCCGCTAAGACAATGAGCTTGGAGGTGCTAAGTAGTATAATAGTGAATTCGGGCTCAAAGCAATAGAACCTGTAGAACTACTTGAGATGGTAAGCCTGATGGCAATGAGCATGGTGCTTGGAGTGGTGTGCGTAGAGTATAGAGCAAAGCCATTGGGTAGCTTGATGGCAGTGGTTGTCATAAGGCTGCTAGGATGATAAGGAATGCAGGGCTTAGTTGATAATAAGCTTCAGAGCTACTAGGCGAGCTGAAAGCCGCTGTTGGTAATGAAGATAATGAGATGATGAGTTCAAGGCTGCTAGGCGAGCTTGGAGCTGCTGAACGAGCTTTGTTATAGGCATAGAGCCACTATTGAGTAATGGTGAGCTTATAATTGCTTGAGTAGTGGGCTTAGAGCCGCTAAGTAGTGGGCATGGAGCCGCTATGATGGCGGTAAGTACAAGCGTAGAGCCTGCTGAGTGATCGGGCATAAAGCCGTTGCGTAATTATGATAGAAGGCACATAGTGTAGACACCCCAATCCGGTTTCCCAATCGTTTTATTTCTTTTTCGGTTGCTTGTTCCCTCGGTGATGAATCAGGTCAAAAACAGTCTTGAAAGAATGAAGTGGCTTGAGCTTGGTATGTGTGGAACCAATCCTTAACCCCCAAACCCTTAAACCCAAACCTTGACTGAGGGTTTGACCATCGCACGACCCGCTGAGTCTCTCGCGCGATGCTCTACTTGCCAGGTGGTGGTCAAAGTCAAACTTTGACTGATTGACAGTCGTGGGGAAGCTAGAACTGTAACGACCCTGATTTTTTGTCGTTAAAAATTTCGTTAAATATTTGAATTTTATTTTTATTATTTGGATTTACCTTTAAATTTCTATAAATTGTCAAAATTACGTTTTCGCCCTTAAACTTTCGTTTCTTTGCGCTTCGGCCTACTTAGCAAGTCTACTTAGCTTCTAACCATCCGGTTAGAGAAACCGAGCTAGCAAGCCACCTAGTTACTTTTCCCTAACCGCAAAATGACCGTTTTGCCCCTCATTGGAACTTTTGAACCTTTTGAACCCTAGACTAAGAATTGAATATTCTTTTTCTTTTAATCAATTTAGTTTTATTCTTTGTCCATTGGACAATAAATGTTAGGGAAACTATTATCCATTGGATAATAGAAACCCCAATTGTTTATATTAATTGTATACTTGGTTAAAGTACTAAGAATATTAAAAAGTAACTTTTTGATTACTTTAAAGTACATTTTTGGATTATTTTAGTATATTATCTCCCTAGCAACTATTGTCCATTGGATAATAGGAATTAGGGGATTTATTACCCAATGGTTAATAGGTTGTTCTTCCACCCAAGTACATGGGTTGAATTAATTTACTCTTTTCCTTTAAACCCATGTGGGGTAAGTACTATTATTTTATTATGTATGTACTTTTGTTTAAAGGCTTAAGATTTCATAAGTACCCTTTTACTTATTTTATATTAGGGTTTTGATCTTCCTAGATCATTTGGTACATGTGTATCTAAAATATTAGTACTAGGATGATGGTTTAATTGGCATTGTACACATGTGCCTAATTGTTAGTTGTTAGGAAAATCTTAACATTTTGATCCTATTGTACAAAAGTACCTTTATCCTATTATTCTTTCTTGCATAGTTATATATGTATATATATAAGTACTTGAGAGAGAGAGAGAGAGAGAGAGAGAGAACCGAGAGAGAGAGAGGAGAGAGAGGCCGGAGAGAGGGAGGAGAGAGAGAGAGAGAGGAAAGAAGGAAGAAGGAGAGTTAGTTGTACTCACCTTGATTTTTCTTTGTACTTCATATCTTGGTGTATATTTCCTCCTAGCTAAGTAACTAACCCTCCATTAACCTCCATGTACTTCTTTGATTTGTTTAACCCTAGAATCTTGTACAATTATTCTTCTTGCCCACCAAGTCTCCCAAGATCAAATCCTTGGTACAAAAATAGCCATGGAAGCCTAGGATTGGCCTTGATCTTTCTAGGATTCTTTGACAAGTGTCAAAGTGAGGCTTAGAGAGGGAGAGGAGAGGGAGCCAAGCTTTGCCTATAAATAGAAGGCCATTCCAAGCCTTTCAACTCACACCTCAAGCATTTGCTCTTCCTTCTCTCTAGAAACCATTCCTGGCAGCCTACTGTCCCTTCGGAAATCCCCAGTTTTCTCCTATTTAGAGTAGTTTTTAGAACTAACTTCCTTCGGGAAAGTTGTAGAGAACTTCGAAACCTTCAAGATAGACCCAAGAACCACCCCAATCGGTGAAGAAATGACCAAGATATTGGCATCCGAAATTCAGTAAAATCTCGGATTCCAAATTCCAGACAGCTTACTATCCTTTGCTTTACCCCCATTTTTCTCCAACCTAAAGTTGTTTCTAGGAAAAGAAATACAAATCTTTTCCTTTCGAAGCAATCCGAGGGCCGTTACGCCGCCAAAATCCAAACCGACAACCAAATCTTCCGTAGCCGTCACCGCCTAGAAGAACGGTAGTTTAATCTTACTATTTTTAAGTAGTTAAATCCTTACTTTATTTTCTATAAGTGGTTTAAATCTTGATACTTGAATCTCTACTTACTTTTCCTAAAGTTTAAGAAGTTACTTGATCGTAGATAAAAAAGTAGAAATGCATGATTATGTTGTTTATGAAATTCAAGTGCTTAGATGATCTTGTTATACTATTTCGAAACTTGATTAAATGCATGTTGTATGTAAAGTCTGACACGCGGAGTCTTGCATGAAAACGTGACACGAAAACCGAGAAAAGTAGAAACATGGCACCTATGGTGTGTTTAACAAGAAAGATGTGTTTTCCCGGCTGGAAATATTTTTGACACTACATAATGACCATTTCGAGGGTATTATGTGAGTTGTGTGGGTGTGTGTGTGCCAATCGGAATCCGGTGCGGTGGAACCATTGTGAGGATACTCGGGAGACCAGAACGGCGGAACCGAGGTTGGGTGAGTAGCTTGGTTATCCGCGGTATGGAGCCAATGCAATGTGTGCCAATGGGAACCCGGTGAGGCGGAACCATTGTGAGGATACTCGGGAACCCGAAACGGCGGAACCGAGGTTGGGTGAGTTAAAAAGGTGTTTTTGAAAAGAGTAGTAACGATATGGTTCACGATGAGTCAACGTCAACGGTAGTTACAAAACAAACGTGAATGTGTTAGCACTATTGTCTTTTTATCACTGCTTATGTACTTATCATGTGGAAATCGATACTAGTACGTAGGATTTTACTATTGAGCCTCCATAGCTCATGGCGTTGCCTTTTTGGTGACCCTGACATATTATATGGGTGGCGACGCCGGTATAATATGTCAGACTTGATAGATGAACAGGGCGAACTATTCACCTTGGAGGCGTTCGGAGCCGAAGAACTCGCTAGGTTGGAGGAACAAGAGGAGCCGTAGAATAGGAACCTTAGTTCCCTTTTGTTATCTCTTTTGTATTTCAAATGCTCTTATGAGAGCCATGTTGTAATAATGAGCAGTGACTCACTTTATTTCTGTAATAAATTATTTTCCTTAACGTACCTAAAAATAGGGGCATTACAAGAACCCTTGCGCGATGGTCTCACTCCATCGCGCGATGGTCAACCCCTGTCATATCCACCTTTTTCCAGCTGGAGTTTGTGATGATCAGGGGTCTACAGGCCTGTGCAACCCCGTTACGTTGGCTGAACAGCGTTTTGCAGGGCCACCCTTGCACCACCTCCACCCCACTTTCCCATCAAACTCCATACCCTACTTCTCCACCAAGTAAGTGCAGCCAGCATTGTTGGCTGGCTGCATCGCCTTGCATCTTCCACCAACAAACCCTCCTCTTTCTATAAAAAGCCCCTAAGGTCTTCATTCCAAAGGGTTACAAAAAAAAAAACTCCCAAAAAGAAAAGTAAGAACATAAGCTCTAATACTCTTTTTCACTCAAAATCACCTCCACATCACCTCATTCAAGTCATATTCAAGACACTCAAGCAAAGGTATAACCCTTCTTTGGCTTACTATTTTGATCCCTGCGGGGGCCGACAGGGCCAAGGCTGGTAATCAATATCAGTCTTGGTCCCAAAGCCTACAAATTTACAAGTTACTGTGGATAGGCAAACCCACGCGCGAGGTACCCACTCCATCGCGCGATGCTTCTAGCTCGTGTGATATGGTTCTCGTGGGGATGGGATCCTTGCCCTGGTGTAGATATATGGTTGCATGTTTTCCTACCTAATGATATTTGGTATATTTCACCGTTTTGCATGTTAAAATCAATATATTAGTTCATTTTATGCCTATACTTATTTTGGAATGCCCCTGGGTTGCTTCTGAACATGTCTCAGAGCTCAGGCATACAAAGCAATTCCTGGAAGTCCAGTCAGAACAATCGCGCGATGATGTGACTCCATCGCACGATAGTTTGGCTATTTCCAGAAATTGCCCTTGCATGAGCAGCTAGGCCTTTGGCCTTTGCTTTAAACACCCTCACTGTTTAAGGGTCGTATCTTATTCCTATTCATTCGGATTGTAATAATTATTTATTTTCAGTACATATGAACTGTTTGGTTTGACCCTGGGTGTGCACTGATCCTTTCAGAGCCCAGAAGGAGATAAAATTTAACCTGTTGGTGGGATGTCAATACTCGCACAATGGTCTGAGAGTGTCGCGCGATGGTTTGACTTACATGCATGAACTTCCGTGCATGCAAGTTGGCCACTGCTCACAATAAACTTAGACCAAGGCACTGTTTTGGCATCCTAGAATCAGTGTTAAATGTTATCTCATTTATTTCCTTGTCGTTGCCCTCATCCATGCTATTATCCATCATAAGCTGCAAATTGTTACAGTTTTAATCCCCGATTAACTGTTCCCCCGCCCCCTAATTGGCTAAAAATTGATTAATTAAATGGAATCGCAAAACAAACATTTTCGCAAATGCTTAAGTAGAGACCGATCTCCAGATTGGGCAAGAGGGGTGCCATAAAACCCTTCCCCTCTCGTAACCTGGCTCCCGAACCCAGATATGGTTATGACAGATTGGTTCCTTAACTTCTTCAAAATCAGACAGCGCATCAAGTGCTTCGAAATACGGTTCCTTGGGTGTCGGACCTTCAAACCCGAGTGGCGACTCTGTATTTTGCGAGCGCTTGTCGTCCAGCTTTAAAAGCGCTCCATCGAACTGGCAGCATTTTCTCTTCTTAGGAGAGGAACGGAATCCCTTCCCAAGGAAAGAAAAATCGGGCATCTGCGTGCCCACACATAGCTTGAGCTTTGTAGAAATGCACAAATAGCGAGCTCGGGGCTGCTGCTAGTGGAGATGGAGTAGTTTTGATGATCCTTGGTGACCAAACGACCAATAGTTGTGAACTTGCTGTCACAGAGAGAAAACTTCTTTTATGCTCGAGCATGCCCCCAAGGCTGATCCAATCAATGTTCACCAATGGTTTAATTGGTCGAGGACCCAAAACCTCATTCTTACTTGGACTTGGTGCACCGAGTAAGATCTGCTGCTATTGAAGGGAATAGGTTGGGAGGCCAGGAGTTCAATTCCGCGACCGACTAATTGATGCTTCGGTCGTATGATGGATGTCCAAGCCGCGTAATCGCTTGGTTTCCAAACCTCTATAAAAGGCCACGACCTCAACATTTTATTTTCATTTCTCTCTTCTCTTCTCTTCGTTCAAGAGCCTCTTTGCTTTCCTTTGACTTTTTCATTGGGCCCAAGCAACATGCCAGTGCAACTGGCATGCGCGGAGGGAGTCCGTGTTGTTTTCGATCTTGTCTTGATGCTTGATTAGAGACTCTCACATCGGGGGCTTGCTTTCGTGATGCGGAACTCCTGGGGTGGCACTTGTACGCGGCATGGTGGTTTTTCTGTGCCATGTGGTGTCTCTTCTGCACTGCAGTGCTTATTTGGTACATTTGGCCCCGGAGGTTCCTTTTCCTTTTTTGCAGCTAGTCTCTAGTGTTCAGACCACCAGAGGATTCAACATCCTCTTCTCCTTCTTTTTAGTTTTTTTGTTTTTCTTCCTGCATAGTTTAGTCTGACAGGAAACCGATGTATAGTTTGTTTAGAAAATGTGGGATGATCCACCTTGTGATGTAAAAAGCTTTTGCTTATATGAAACAAAGTCTTTTGCTATGGTATGTGATTTTGTATGCTATATTTGCACCGTTTGTGTATGATAAATTTGTTAATCTGATGAAAATCCAGTGAAATGAATAGAACCGTGGAAGTGCTCTGTAAAATAGTCATTCTAGTGGCTGAGCCATCGATTTGGCAGCCGAGGGATCGATTCATTTTCTTGGGTTTGGCTTTAGGACAACCCTGATTCATGGGCCAATGGATTGATCATACGGTCATCATATTGGAGTACCGGCCGAGAGATCGACTAGGTTACTGAGGATTTAGAATCCAATTCCAATTTGAACTAGGACTCGACTTAGCCTATAAGTATGCGTTCTATGAACTTGATAACTTTGTCACCAACAGTTGCTTACATATGGCACAACCAGTTCTTGATCAGTGGTGTAGGGAGGTATTCCCGAACAGGTGCAGTTAGTCACCGAGCACGTGACGTACAGGAGCACGTGATAGGCTTATCGCCGGGCAGTGCGATGAACAACGTGTGGACTGTTCGGCTAATAAGGACAAAAGACATGTGAAGTCATTTGTCCAAATGAAACGACATGGACCAGTTGCATGAGAGGTCATTGGTCCGTGTGGACTGTTCGGCAATGAGGTAGCCGAATAGGGGAAGAAGTTGCCCTAAATCATGACGCGGCAAGAAGGCTCCAGAAGGCTCCAAAATAGTAATATTCCGTAAAGGAATGAGATCCCGAGTATATAGGATCAAGGCAAGACACCCAACGTGAATGGGATATTCGGATGATTAGGGGAAAGAGTTCCAAAAGGACTGAGAGTCCCAAAAGGATTAAGCTATTATACTGATAAAGGAACGAGAATCCGTGGGACACTAGGTTTCCTTTATGAGATAGGAATCCTAAGGCAACAGGGATGCTTGGGCAGTAAGCACCCATGAATCTATAAATACGAGGTAAACCTGGAGGTAAAAGGTACGCAATTCTTGGCATTCACATTATTCTCCTACCGATAATTAGGGTTTGATATCAGTACGTGATACTAACTTAGACATCGGAGGGCCTTTGCCACGAGAGGCAAAGGTGCACTCACCCCTTATCTGTTTTGCAGATTAGGGTTCCGGTGAAGAGGCACGAGCAACCGTTGCATATTGGTGTTGTTCAGAGCATCAATTGCTTTCATCCCTTTACAATTGGCCCCGTCTGTGGGAAACGAGAGAATTCCTTGAAAAAATAACCATGATGGAGGAAGATTCAACCACGCCGTTTATCCCAAAGAACCAGTTAAGTGGTGGAGAAGATAAATCTCCACTAGGTGCTCCGAGAAAGCCCATTGGTAGACAGGGCAAAACGACTACGAGCTCCACGTGAAGGAGCAAGTCCAACTGAAGAGAAGCGTCGGTGGAACATTCAAGGAGTGTACACAACAGCGAAGACATCCTCGATAAAAAGAGGAAGGAAATTGAGGAGTATGTTCGTTTGATTAAAAAACGAAAGTACGAAATACGAGAGTTACAGCGGGTACGACATCACCCAGAAGATTCCGGACTTTCACGAAGAAATTCCGGAGAAGACAGACGGGTTCTGCTGGTCCATAAAGAGCCTTATTCACGAGGAAGAAGGAGCAGGAGCAGGAGCAAGAGACCTGCCATGAGACGATATGAAGCTTCTCCACGAAGGAGGAGAAGCAGAAGTAAAGACCGAACACCAGAAAGGTGAAGGGCTTATTCACGTAAAAGAAGGAGCAGAGAGCGAAGTTTCACACCCGAGGAAGAAGAAACAAGGAAGCATCACCGTGATAGGTACAAGAGGCCTGATGCTGAGTGGGCCAAAGCTACGGCTCACAAAACGAAGGAAAGCGAGGACGGGACAATGTCAGCACGAGAAGCGGCACGTAAAGCCCTGAATAACATTGCAGCCTCCCCTTTTGCAAGGAGGCTGCAGCAGGCCAGGTTGCCAAGCAAAGTGAAGCACAGAGCGTTCGTGCTTTACGAGACAAACACGGATCCTGTGGTCCACATACAGCACTACCAGCAGGCCATGTTCATGCACGATGACGATGATGCCATTCTATGCAAGATGTTCCCATCAAGTCTAGGCAAGGTGGCTTTATCTTGGTTTCATAAATTGGCACCACGATCCATACGAGGATGGAGGCAGTTGGCTGAAGAATTCACTGCTTGGTTCTTGACAAGTAGAAAGGCCCCAAAGACGTTTGAGAGTCTTTCCACCATGAAACAGGCAGAGAGCGAGCCGATCAGAGATTACGCAAAGAAGTACTGGGAAACTTTCAACGAGATTGAAAGTTGCAGTGAGGAGTATGCCATAGCAACCTTCAAAACTAGTTTGCCTGTTCGGGGAGAACTGCGTCGCTCACTGAATAAACATCCGGTGGCCACGTTGGCCAAACTGATGGAACGAATAGAGCAGCACGCCAGAATGGAGGATGACATACTCCGCGAGGACGGCAGGATTGCTGCCGAACAGCCCAAGGCACCTGCCAAAAAGGTGGACAAGCCAGAGCCCAAGACTTACAAGGAGAGGAAGGAGTATAGGCAGGCTAAGAAAGATCCATACAAGGATAAGCAAGCCCCTGATCCTAAATCCTCTTTTCTATCACTACTGTTTGGAAGGAACCAATTTATAGGATTCTTTATTGAATAAAGAATTAGCCATACTTCAAGTGGCCCCCAAGTCTAGGAGGAGATAAAGACGCAAAACGTGTTACGAATCAGCACTGCAGCTACCACAAAGATTGGGGCCACATGACTGAAGATTGCGAGATGTACCAAGACACCTTGACGATTTAGTCTCTCGAGGCTATCTCAAGGAATTTATCCAGGAAGATCCCAAGGAGAAAGGGAAAGCCATGGAACTTGATTACGGGCAGAATCCTAAAGGAGTAATCCATATGATACATGGGTTGGCCGCACCTTAAACGAGAAATGAGGTTAGGCTATTACAAAGGCAGGTTAAGCACGATCAGCATGTGATGCGATTGGGAAATAAGAGAGGACGAGAGAATGACGTATGCAAAGAGAGCATAGTATTCACGGATGATGATCTGGGGGAAGTTCAAATACCCCACAACGATGCTTTGGTCATAACCCTACGAGTTGGGGAGTATGACATCGAGAGGATCCTAGTGGATTCAGGGAGTTGTACAGAGGTGATGTACTACGATGCATTCAAGAAGCTGGGGCTGGCCCAAACAGATTTGGAGCAATCCACAACACCCCTGATTGGGTTTGTGCAGGGGCAGTTTGGCCCCTTGGAAAAGTAACACTGCCTGTTCGGGCTGGGTCAGTTGTCTTGAGGACAAATTTTCTGGTCATAGATGTTCCTTCTTCCTATAGCGCGATTCTAGGAAGAACCTGGTTGCACAAGATGAGGCAGTCTCCTCAACTTACCACCAGATGGTGAAATTCCCAGGATCCAATGGGATTGAATTAATTAGGGGCAATAAGAAAGTGGCCCAACAATGTCTGATTTCCATCGTCAAAAGAGCCCCAAAGGCCCAACACGTTCATACATTGGAAGTACCGGATCAACCGACCATCGAGGATGTAGGAAGATGCTCGGCTGATAAGGTGATCGAGGGCTTAGACAAAATTCAGATCAACGAAGCTGATTCTGAAAGATATTTTTGATCGGGGAATCATTACCAGTAGAAGAAAAGGCTAACTCGATACAGTTTCTGAAGGAATATGTCGACGTATTTGCGTGGGTACCAAAAGAAATGCCCGGCGTGGATGCTGAAATAATCTGTCACCATTTGAATGTTGACCCTCAGTATAAGCCAGTCATTCAGAGGAAACGTAGGGCAGCCGTGCAACACGTGGATGCTGTTGTTGAAGAAGTCAATCGCTTGCTGGAGGCAAAAGCAATACGTGAAGTCTACTACCCCAAATGGATGTCCAACACCGTGGTCGTGAAGAAGAAGAACGGGAAGTGGTGTGTCTATGCGGACTTCACAGACCTGAACAAAGCATGTCCCAAGGACAGGTTTCCTCTCCCAAGAATAGACCAATTGGTTGACGCAACAGCTGGCTATGAGCGAATGAGTTTTCTTGATGCATATCGAGGATATCATCAAATTGCTATGTTTGGGCCCGATCAGGAGAAGACTTCTTTTATCACTCCACGAGGATTGTACTGCTATAGTGTTATGCCATTTGGGCTGAGAAACGCTGGGGCGACATACAAAGGCTTGCAACTATCATGTTCAAAGAGCTGCTTGGAAAAACTATGGAGGTCTACATAGACGATATGGTAGTGAAGAGTCGAGATAAGCGAGGGCATATTACGGATTTAAGAGAAGTCTTTGAAATCTTGAGGAAGTACAAGCTGAAGCTCAACGCCTCGAAAATGTGCGTTTGGGATTGGTTCTGGGAAGTTCCTAGGGCATCTGGTGACCATGAGAGGAATTGAGGCCAACCCAAATCAAAATTGCAGCCCTACAGAGGCTGCAAAGTCCCAAAACCACAAAGGAAGTCTAGAGACTGACTGGGATGGCTGCGGCACTTAATAGATTTATCAGCAGATCAAGTGATAAGTGCAGACCATTTTTTCAGTTACTGAAAAAGAGGGAAGGGTTTGAATGGGGAGCAGAATGTGAGCAAGCTTTCTAGGACCTGAAGAAGTATCTGGCCGAGCCTTCACTTTTGTCAACCCCACAGCCAGGTGAGTGCTTGATTTTGTACTTAACTATTTTCTGAGCATGCTGTGAGTGCAGTCCTGTTAAGGGATTTGGGAACCGAGCAAATCCTAATTTATTATGTTAGCATGACACTGCTGGATGCAGAGACGAGATATCTGCCCCTAGAAAAACTTATCCTGGCACTTAGGACAGCAACGAGGAAATTGCCACACTTCTTCCAAAGCCACAGGGTTGTGGTTTATACTGAATTTCCACTGAAATCACTGCTACGAAAGGCATATTTTTCAGGAAGAATCTCGACGTGGTCCGTCGAGTTGAGCCAATATGATATTGATTATCAACCGCGTACAGTAATCAAAGGCCAGGTGTTGTCTGATTTTGTGGCAGAATTTTCTCCCACAATAGCTTCCCTGCCTCCTACGAAAAAGGAACAGGAGAATAAGACATTGTCCACGAAGGATAAAGTCTCAGCCGAACAGGACGATACGGAGTGGAAATTATTCGTAGACGGATCAGCTTGTAATACTGGTTCAGGAATAAGGGTTGTCCTTTTTCCTCCTGGAGAGTGATGATAGAATTGTCTGTTCGGCTTGGTTTCAGTGCATCAAATAATGTGGCGGAGTACGAGGCACTCTTAGCTAGATTGAGAAGTGCGAAGACTCTAAAAGCAAAACGAGTCAGGGTGCATTGTGATTCACAACTTGTAGTTAATCAGCTGTCCGGGGAATATCAGGCCTGGAATGAGAAGATGGCGGCATATGTGGAAGCGGCCAAAAATTTACTTGATACCTTCGAAAGGGTCCACATTGAACAGCTAAGTTCTGGACAGAATGCCCATGCCGATTCCCTGGCATGGCTGGCTGCAGCTGTTCCAACTGAACTCAAACGAAGGTTAGCAGTTGAGTATCTGACGGAGCCGAGCATTGGGAGGAGCGTGGAGTTAGTCTTGGACGTGAACCAAGGTCCAAGTTGGATGAACCCGATTGTGGAGTTTTTACTAGATGAAATACTCCCCATCGATAAAAAGGAAGCTCATAAGATCAAAACCAAGTTTGCAAGGTTTTGGCTGTTCCCAGAAGGGAAGCTTTACAGAAAGTCCTTCACAGGCCCATATTTGCTGTGCATACACTCAGAGATGGTGCAAAAATTTCTTCATGAAATCCATGAGGGGACGTGTGGGAGTCATGCTGGGGGCAGATCCATCACCCACCGAGCAATTACCCAAGACTATTGGTGGCCACATATGCAAAAAGATGCAAAGATGTATGTGAAAATTTGTGAGAAATGTCAGAAGTTCTCACCAATGATTCGAACACCAGCCGAAGATCTAGTGCCCTTGACAAGCCCTTGGCCATTTGCCCAGTGGGGAATGGACATCGTGGGTCCCCTCCACAAAGCAACTGGGAATCGAAAATTCCTGCTAGTCGCAACAAACTATTTTACTAAGTGGATTGAGGCAGAACCATTGGCCAAAATCACCGAGCCTATGATAGAAAAGTTCGTATGGAAGAGTATCATTACTCGATTTGGGGTTCCCTATTCTTTGATTACAGATAATGGGTCCCAATTTCAGAAGAAATTCAAGATTTTTGTGCTCAATATGGAATACGGAATTATTATTCAACTCTAGCTTACCCTCCGAGTAATGGGCAGGCAGAAGCATCTAACAAAACCATTCTTGACAGGATCAAGAAGAGGTTGGATAAGGCCAAGGGAAAATGGCTCGATGAGTTGCCTCTTGTTTTATGGGCGCACAGGACAACACCCAGGAGGTCTACGGGAGAGACCCCCTATTCATTGGCATATGGCACGGAGGCAGTTATACCTTTGGAAGTAGGCCTTCCAACCAACAGGACTGTATTGGTTGAGAGTGGGGGCAATGACAGAGCCCTCGAAATTGAGCTTGATCTCGCCGAGGAAAAGAGGGAGAGAGCCTTGGTACATCTGGCTTCTTATCAGGAACAGCTGACGAAGAGCTATAACAAGCACGTCCACCCTCGAGAGTTTGGTGTTGGGAACCTTGTACTACGAAAGGTGCTCGGCAACACCAAGGTGGCCAACGAAGGCAAGCTAGGGGCTAACTGGGAAGGCCAGTTTCGAGTAACTGAGATTTTGGGCATAGGGGCCTATAGATTGGCTGATCTGGACGACAATCCAATTCCGAGGCCATGGAATGTTCATAATCTGAGAAAATTCTTTGTTTAGAAGAATTGAGTTTTATTTTAGATTGCACTACGTGATTGTGTGGGAATTACGAATGAAATTCCCTTGTTTTTCTTATTCTACTTTACTTTAGTAACGGATTACTTTGTTTTAGTTGTAAGGGGTACGAATAACGCCCCCTTGAGTTCAAGTCTATGAATAAAGGCATTTTTTTCCTCAAAGTATATCCAACTTTTTGAAGTGTTCGTTTTTTAAATATGAAGTATGAAATTTGGTATTATTTCCTTATTCATATTGGGGAGCAAAGAATAGGCACGAATGACACGTATGTATATACGTAATATGCACGACAATATACCAAGACCTTGCATGTTTGATAATAAGGTACGAAATACCTGAGTAAGTATGAAACGCTTAAATTAAGTACGAGACGCTTAAACTAAGTACGAGACACTTAAACTAAGTGCGACAAACAAGCAAATACCTTGCATACGTGAACATGCAAATACAAATTATTTGAGCAACAGACATAATGAGGTATGTCTAATCTGTTCCTTAGGTATCTTAGACAGCAATACGAAAAATTCGTACTTACGGGATACTTGAATCTGTTAACTTATTTGAGCACGAAAAGCATAAAACAAAGTACGAGATACTAAGTCGTAAAGCAATTGGAGCTTAGATATGCATCCGAATACATGCATCTATATCAGAAAGAGAGGTATGAAATACCCACAAAGAACTTAGTTAAAACATAAAACAACCACGAAAGGGTTTGTTACCGAACAGATCAAAAGGGATCTAAAATTTCTATGTCACCAAAACAAAAACAAAAAAGAAGAGTCCTTCTGGTGCCTCGTAGGGCTGAAACAACTACGGTCACACAGGACCTACATGTTGTTCGGGGGAAACGATCATACTTACCAGCCAGTTCAATCTAAGTTTTGGATCTCAGGGAAACATCATCTGTAACCTCTGCAGCAGCAGTGTTTCCCTCCTCAACGATAGGTTCGATGATGGCCTCCTAGACTGATGTCTGTTCAATCGCTGCCACCTGTGGTTCCACTTGAATCTCCTCATCAGCATCAGCAAACTCATCAATCTGCTGATCCACGTCGTCGGCAGGGGCCTCATCTTGCTCTTGGTTTACTGCTGCACGGCCACTAGGAAGATCGTTCTCAATCCATAAAGGAGAGTCATCAGCGACACCAACCTTGGTCAAGCAAGCTTCCCAGCTTGCAGCCCAGATCTGGTCTTGAATTGCTGTCATCTGTCCCACGTAGTTGGCCATTGTAGCATCAAACCCCTTATCATATCCAGCTTCAAAGGCCGCCTTCTTAGTATTGTCAACGTCTGCCAATGCTTCCTTGAGGTTGTCTTCCGCGGTCTCAAGGCTGCCCTTGGCCTCAGCATAGTCTGCCTTGGCATTATCTCTCTCTCTCTCTTTCGAGCCTCGTGATTGTTCGGAGCAACCTCGTATTGTCAGTTAGCAGCTTGACTCTCTTGGTCTTAGCATCTTGGAATTTCTGACCCAACGTCATCATTTTTTGAATAAGCTGTACAAATACCAGACATAAGTTAAGAGAATTCTTAACTACTATAATAAAGGCCTTTGCTACGAAAGAGTATTTGGTTACCTTGATCCCACTGACGAAACCAACGAACACAAGCCTATCTGCAGAAGATGAAGATTTCTTCTGCATGTCGACCGGAAGTGATAGAGCCTGTGCCAAAGCCAGTGCAGTCTCAGAGGAACTGGCACTGTCCCCAATGTGGACGGGACGGTCACCCCTAATGAGTGGGGGAGCCCATCTTTGGGGAAGCACCTGGAGAGGTGGCGATTGGGGTTGGTTGATTTCCATATCAACTGGTACTTTAGAGGAAGACGGGTTCTCAGTCCTTAATCGTCTGTCCGGTGGGCATCGTCAGCTTCGAGGGAACTGTCGCGTTCCCGAGGTGACGAGGATGATCTTATCGACCCCCCTCTAGTGCAACGAGATCGTGGGGGGGCAGCACCCGTGGATGCCACTCTACTGGCGGCACCACGTCCCCTCGATGGGACGGTGAGAAGGGAGCTAAGGTTAAGTGGCTGGCAAGTCATCGTACCTGGATCAGGTGGAGATCGAGAGTAGCCTAAAGAAGACGACTAGCTGTTAATGCCAAGAGGAATGGGCTGTTCGATCTGGTGTTTGGGTATAACTCGTCTTCGTCTGGACCTCTTGAGTACCACGCGGGTGACAGGAACGCCTTCAAGAATAGACACTTCACCTGGCTGTCCGGCAAGGGTGACTTTAGCCTGCAATCTTGAGCTCTGTGGTTGAAGAGCTGTCGAGGTTGAGGCACCACTGGTGCTCGGATTAGCTAACCTCCTATAAATGAACCCTTTGTAAGCGGGGTCGTAGCCTAATAAGACATTGGCATCTCGACCCCGACCAGCGTATGGAGTACCTGGTTCACCTTTATATCTTAAGATTTTGTTGATCTCAGCTGTTCGGACGTAGCTAGGTTCGGTTCTCGGACGTTTGTTTGCGTTATCCGCTGCACGGTTAAAAGCATAATAAAGGTCAGAAACTGTAAGCAAGCGTTAAACAAAAGTTACAAGAAGAAGTGGAAATTAGGAGCATACGTGGGTAGCCCCATATGTGAGGGCAGTGGAAGCCCACCACCTGGCCATCTTCACCTATTGGCTCGAATGCTCCAGTAACATAGAGGAAATCGATCTCGTGATCGCGAGCAGCGTCTGGTAAATTTAGCACGAGACGCTTCTCTGCTTTCCTAACTTTGAAGTAGTAAGTATTATAATCAGGGTTTAGCACGATGCTATACCACCATTGGATGTCCCAGATTCCTAGCTGGGTCCCCAAGATCCTATTCAAGGCTATTACCGCCATTACTAACCTAAAGAAATTGGTGGAAACTTGCATCGGTGTGAGTCGATACCAGTTTAAGACTTGACGGAGTAGTGGATGGAGGGGAAATCTAACTCCTCCCTCAACAATGGCTACGATTGGGATGCACATCCTATCCCATGAGCCCCCGTCCCTGTCTGCATCTAATGGGGCGAGTTCGAGACCCACATTATCAGGGATTTCATATTCAGTCCTGAAGGCTGACATGGCAGCAGGAGTATCACATAGTTTCCTGAATTTACCAGGCTTAAGGCCATCGTCACCCTCATTCGCCATGAGAATACTAGAAAACAGAGGGATTTGGAAATGACAAAGGGCAAAACCCTAGAGAAACGGGTAAGACTGAGAACAAAATCTCAGAATGAAACGCAAGGAGAGAATGAGAATCTTACGAAGTTGTTTGTCGGGGAAGCTTGAGATGCAATCGCGTTGCAGACGACGGCGATGGCGAAAAAGAGAAGGGGAAAATTGTCGCCTGGTTTTAGAGAGAGAGACGGGGTTTGAATTTTTTGGTAAAAACCAAAAAAGATCCCCTTAAGGGGTGTTAGTGGGAAGAGATGTTTCGTCTCCATTTTACGCCGTTACGAAAGGTAACGTGAGATACGAATTGAACGGGCGCCATTCTAACGACGTTTGGTAGAAACGCCAGTTCAAATTTAATGCAAGGTGTACGAAATACGCCACGTTGAGTCATTACCCCTAGACGATATAATGACAAAGCCACCAAAAGCATCAATGAGTATTAATAACAGTGACTGCCCGGGATTTGACGAAGTTGGTCTAAAGCGTGTGTTACTAAAAGCTTCACCCATTGCCCCCGAACAGTGGCAAATGGATGATGCTGGGGAGCAATTGTAGGGAGGTATTCCCGAACAGGTGCAGTTAGTGTAACGACCCTGATTTTTTGTCGTTAAAAATTTCGTTAAATATTTGAATTTTATTTGAATTTCCTTAATTTCCTTGTAGTTTGTCAAAATTACATTTTTGCCCCTTGAAAAATTATTTCTTGACGCTTTAGTCCGCTTAGCTAGCCTAACTAGCTTTTGACCATCCGATTGGAAAAACTAAGTTAGGAAGTTATCTAGTTACTTTTCCTTAACCGCAAATTGACCGTTTTGCCCCTCGTGAACTATTTGAACCTTTTGAACCCTAGACTAAGAATTTTAATAGTCTTTTTCTTTTAATCAAAATGGTTATATTCTTTGTCCATTGGACAATAAATGTTAGGGAAACTATTATCCATTGGATAATAGAAACCCCAATTGTTTATATTAAATGTCTACTTGGTTAAAGTACTATGAATAGTAAAAAGTAACTTTTTGATTACTTTAAAGTACCTTTTTGGATTATTTTATAATATAATCTCCCTAGCAACTATTATCCATTGGATAATAAAGGTTAGGGTGGTTATTATCCATTGGGTAAAAGGTTCATCTTTCAACCTAGCACATGGGTTATTAAATTAGTATCCCCATGTGTCAATTTCCCATTAGTGGAAAGTACTTAGCCTTTAAAAATCCTAAGATTTCATTAGTACTCTTTTATTATTTAAAATTAGGATTTTGATCTTCCTAAGATACATAAGTACATATGTGTATATATTAATCTAGTACTTGGTGATTTTTTATTGATTAGTTTAATGGGAAAATCTTGCCCTTTTAAATCTCCTTTGATCTCTAGTACAAATTTTCTTTTGTTTATTGTTTTCTTGAACCTTGCATGCATATACATATATATACCATGTGAGAGCAAGAGAGAGAGAGAGAGAGGAGAGAGAACCGAGACAGAGAGAGAGAGGAGAGAGAGGCCGAATGGGAGAGAGAGAGAGAGAGAGAGAGAGGAAAGAAGGAGGAAGGAGAGAGGAAGATTGGTTGTATCTTGGCATCGATCTTCCTTGTACTTTCATATCTTGGTGTATATATATCTTCCTAGCCTAGACTTAACTCCATTGTACCCTTGTTTACACCTTGCACTTGTTTGAACCCTTAGATCTTGTACCAATCTCTTTCTTGCCCACCAAGGATCAATCCTAGCCATCCAAGTGATCCAAGAATCCAATCTAGTACAAACATAGCCATGCAACCTAGGATTTTCCCTTGATTTGTGCTTAAAAGTTGGATTAGATTAGATATACTTCTTGGACACCTTGCAACTTCTTGACCCTTTGATCATGTACCATTATCATCTTAACCCTCCAATTGATCCAAGAATATCACCAAGGTACAAAAATAGCCTTACAAGTCTAGGATTAGTTTTGATCTTTCAAGATTCATTGCCAAGTGTCAAGGTGGGACTTAGAGAGAGAGAGAGAGAAGAGGGCCAAGCTCTTGCCAATAAATAGAAGGCCATTCCAAGCCTTTCAAAGCACATCAAGCAATTAGCTCTTCCTTCTCTCTAGAAACCATTTTCTGTTTTCTGGGCAGCCACTGTCCCGTCCGAAAATCCCAAGTTTTCTCCTGTTGAGAATAGTTTTTAGGATCAACTTCCTTCTGGAAAGTTGTAGAGCACTTCGAAACCTTGAAGTTAGGCTCAAGAATCACCCCAATCGGTTAAGAAATGACCCAGATATTGCCATCCGAAGTTCAGTAAAATTTCTGGATTTCCATTTTCTGGACAGCTTCCTGTCCTTTGCTTCGTCCCCATTTTTCTCCAACCTAGGTTCATTTCTAGGATTAACTTCCTTCTCGAGAGTTGTAGAGGGTTTAGAGAGCTTCGTTCTAGACCCAAGAACGACTCTATTCGGCCAAAGATTGACCGAGTTATTGTCGTCCGAAGTTCGGTCCAGATTCGGGGGAAATTTCCACCTAGCTTATTCGGCCCCGACTAGTTTCGGATCAAGGTAGGATACTCTTGCCCTATTCCTATGTATACGTAAGATCACGTTATCTTCCATTTTAAAGTGAGTTATCTTTATTTACTTTCCATTTCAAGTATTTATATTTTGATCTTGAAAATGATTATGAGCATGCTTATGTGAGTTGTTTGAGTTACTTGTGATATATTATAGAGTTGGATGATCTTGTCGGATTACGATGAATGATTTGTTGTTTACGTATGTGATATGTCTTACCACGGAGTCTTTGCATGTAACGAGACACCTCTATCGAGAAAGTTAGTGACATGACACCTACGGTGTGTTGAAAGGGTTGAAATGTTTTGAAAACCGCAACGTGGTCGGACTTGCCCGTTGTGTGAGGTGTGTGTGTGTTCCAATGGGAAACCGGAGCAGCGGAACCATTGTGAGAGTGTGTGCCAATGGGAACCCGGAGCGGCGGAACCATTGTGCGTTCCCATGGGAACCCGGAGCAGCGGAACGATGGTGAGGTATAGCTTGGTTATCTGTGGAGAGGAGCCAATGCATTGTGTGCCAATGGGAACCCGGTGCGGCGGAACCATTGTGAGGATACTCGGGAACCCGGAACGGCGGAACCGAGGTTGGGTGAGTATTGCTTGGTTATCCGCGGTACGGAGCCAATGCTAAAGATTTTTTTTGAAAGGCTTGGTTATCCGCGGTACGGAGCCAATGCAAATGTTTTTGAAAAGATGTTTTGTAAGTGAAAATGATTGACACGGTCTACAATGAGTTGCGTAGGAGAAACTCTGAAACCTTGGACACCAACGGTAGATGATTAAACGAATTTGAATATGTGATTGTTAGTTGTACGGTTGGTGGGTAAGAATTTCCTATTGAGCGTTGTAGCTCATGGTGTTACCTTGTGGTGACCCTGGCATATTATATCGGTGGCGACGCTGGTATAATGTGTCAGACCTTGTAGATGATCAAGATGGACCGTTCACTTGGAGGCGTCCGGAGCTGAGGAGCTGGCTAGGATGAAGAAACAAGAGGAGCTGTAGTTAGGAAGCCTTAGTTTCCTTTCCTTTTGTAATAAAGTACTCCTGTGGGGGTTATGCTGTAATAAGAGCAGTGACTCTCTTTATTTTCTGAAATAAAATGTCCTTTTAACGTACCCTAATTTTGGGGGCGTTACAGCTTGGTATCAGAGCTTTAGGTTCAACCCTCGGCCATGGGTAGAATGGGTAGAACCACGTAGAACCTTAAGCTAGTTTTGCCCGTTGCACAAACGTGAATTGATTTTCAAGTTTACCGTCCCAAATTTGGTGGAATTCTGTCAAAACAATCTTCGGATTGAAGCAAGGCGCGGAAATTGGCAGTACCGCCGAGCTGGGAATTCCCGAACAATTGGATGATGACTTAAATCAAGGATCGAATGTGAGACGTCGAAATCTGAAAAGTTTTCCCTATCGTTTTTACCGAAAACTATTTTATTTTCAAAACGTACAAATGAAGTTTTTTTTTTCGTATAGATGAAAACCTCAATCGATCTGTTAGTCGAAGCCTATCAACCTAGAAATGTCGTAGAGAGGATAACAGCCTAGCGCTTGGAGGATCCCAACTTTATTGCTACCGTGCGTGCAGAATGATTTGACATCATTAGAGTTCACCCCCTTATTCCATTAAGGCTAAGTTTATAACCTTCCTTATTGTTTTAGATGTCAAGCATACCACGAGGAGGACGCCCACCTTTCGCCCCGCGTGCTTTGGCCAATTATCGTTCATTGCTAGCACCTGAGTACGTAGGACCAACACCCCTACCAGAGGATGACATGGAGCTCTTTGAGGTCCCAATCACTTGGGAGATACCCCCGCCAGTTGCAGTTCCCGAGAACCCTCCGCCTATTCAAGTCCCCGCGCCGCTTGTGCAAAACTTCGAACAACCCAATGGCTATCTCATGTTTGACCTAGAGATAGAAGCTGCAATACTAGACCTCTCTCAGTACTATCCAGGACCAGTGGAGGAGCCAACCATCCCGACTATGGAAGAACTGCTTGCACAAGAACGTGAGCACCTTCTTAGGGAAGAGACCGCAGCTGAAAGGAGCTACAAGATGTGGTTGAAGGAAGCCTTCGGAGTCAACCTACCCTAAGATATTGCATAGCTCGTGTTGCCTTTCAAGCACTAGTGCCAGAAGAGCTATGTAGTATGATGTGTAGGATTGTCGTGTAGAATTGCCTCAGCTTGTAGTAGGAAGTTTGTTTGGCATGTTATTTTATAGTAGAACTCAATGCTTTCTGCTTGTAACTTCCTGCTTATCTATGAAAAATCTTGTTGGTTTTTAAGGAATATTGTTGCATGCTACTTCATTGATTGTTTCTCATTCTGAACTCAAGGAAATAGTTTAGTTAGATTAAACGTTTCCCTTTCAATTTACGCTCGTAGATGGTGAATCGACGGAGTGGACTAGGGTACGAAACCGGTGATTCCTCTAACCCTAACCCCAACCCCGACCTCGCTCAAGTCATGCATGCGCTCGTGACCGCTCTGAACGCTGCCCGCCAAAACCCAAACCCTAATGATGGACCTATGCCTCGAACCCGTGCGATGAACGAGTTCTGCAAGCGTTGACCTTCGACTTTCAACGGAGATACCAACCCGACCGTGGCCGAAGCATGGCTGAAGGAAGTTAAGATGATCATGGAAACCTTGGAGATCACCCGTAACGGAGATCGTGTGGCCTTAGCCACATACCAGCTGAAAGGAGAAGCCCGCTATTGGTGGGAGCTGATGGAAGCAACGCATGACGTAGCTGCCATGACGTTTGCTCAATTCGAGACGCTGTTCCTCGACAAGTACTTCCCTACGCCGATTCGCTTGGCTAAGGAACAAGAGTTCAACAATCTGAAGCAAGGAACGATGACCGTGACTCAGTACGCGGCCAAGTTCGAGGAGCTGTCCCGCTATGCCCCGGATGCCGTTGCAACCGAGGACAAGAAAGCGAGGAGATTCGAATGGGGGCTAACGACAGCTAGAAGAGCTGTGGTTGCTCAAGCTTTCCCCACCTATTCTGGTGTGGTGCAGTGCGCTCTTCGCTTGGAAAGTGAGGAGAATGATTTCAAGACTCGCTGGAGGAAGGCAACCGGCAATGTTGGCGGACCTATCCGTACTCAGACCTCCAACAGCAGCAACCGTGGACCCTACCCTACCAAGAACTTTGCTTTGGGTCAAGGTAATCAGAATTGGAAGAACACTGCGCCAAGTCGTGGTGACTCACAGAGGGTTGGCCTAAAAAAGGCATTTGTGCAGTGCTTCAACTGCCAAGCTATGGGTCACTACAAGCGTGAGTGTCCCCAGCCTCAGAAGGAGAAGAGTGGGAGCTTCGGAAACCAAAAGGCTCAGCAGCCCGGGCAGGCCAGCTTTGTGAAGCAAAACCCTGGAGGTTCAGCCCAGCAGCAGAACGGGCAGAACAAGGGGAAGCAGCCCATGGGAGCTCAGCAAGGCGCTGGAGGGCGTATCTTTGCGCTGCAAACCGAGGAACAAGAGCCGGATCCTTCTGTGATCCAAGGTACGCTACTGCTATATAGTACTTGCGTGCAAGCTTTGTTTGACTCTGGTGCATCGCATTCGTTTATTTCTACTGTTTGCGTAACTGCTCTAGCACTAGAAACAGAACCCCTAAGTAAGAGTACAAGGGTAATATCGCCATTGGGGGGAAGTATAGTTGTTAGTCTAGTGTGTAGAGGGTGCGAGATAGAAGCAGCAAATTTGCGTCTTACCTGCGACCTCCGAGTAATCGATATGGCAGACTTTGACGTTATCCTTGGAATGGATTGGCTATCAGCTCATCGAGCAGTCGTCGATTGTCACCAGAAGACTGTGACGGCTTACACCCCAGAAGGGACTCGTTTCCGTTTTAAGGGGGATAGAGAAACGACAAGTTCGATGACGAGAAGATCTAGGTGGCAGAATCAACTATTTGGATGGCTAGCCAGTCTCCAAATGGAAGAAACCGACAGGATGGAACTGGGATTGCCACACATCGTTTGCGAATACGCTGAGGTTTTCCCAGAAGAACTTCCTGGTTTACCACCTCCGAGGGAGATAGAGTTCTCCATAGAACTGCAGCCTGGAACCGCTCCAATTTCCATGGCCCCGTACCGAATGGCCCCTGCCGAATTAAGAGAGCTCAAGACTCAGTTGCAAGAGCTGCTGGATAAAGGATTCATTAGGCCCAGCACATCGCCTTGGGGAGCGCCAGCTTTGTTCGTAAAGAAGAAGGAAGGAACGCTTCGGTTATGCATCGACTATAGGAAGCTGAACCAAGTCACGATCAAGAACCGTTATCCTTTGCCCAGGATCGATGATCTGTTTGATCAATTGAGGGGAGCGACTTGTTTTTCCAAAATCGATCTCCGATCAGGATATCATCAGCTGAGGATTCGAGATGAAGACATCGTCAAGACGGCTTTCCGAACAAGATATGGCCACTACGAGTTTGTAGTAATGCCGTTTGGACTGACCAATGCTCCAGCAGTATTCATGTGTCTCATGAACAAGATTTTTCAACCCTACTTAGACAAGTTTGTAGTGGTGTTCATTGACGACATCTTGATTTACTCTGCCAGCGAGGAAGTGCACGAAGAACATCTTAGGATGGCACTACAAATACTCCGAGATAACCAACTTTACGCTAAGGCCAGTAAATGCGAGTCTTGGCTTGAAGTGGTTAAGTTCTTGGGGCATGTAGTATCCAAGGATGGGATTGCTGTGGACGAAAGCAAGGTAGAAGCAGTGCTGAAATGGAAACAGCCGACCTCTGTGTTTGAGATCAGAAGTTTTCTAGAATTGGCTGGTTACTACCGAAGATTCATACCGGACTTCTCAATCTTAGCTAAGCCAATGACCAGGCTAACTCAAAAAGGAGTGAAGCTGGATTGGAGTGAAGCCTGTGAGAAATCCTTTCAAGAGCTGAAGAAGAGACTGACCAGCGCTCCGATTCTCATCATTCCTGAGCGTGGTATCGATTACACCGTCTACTGTGATGCGTCAAGAGATGGCTTAGGATGCGTGCTGATGCAGAATGGAAAAGTCGTAGCCTACGGATCTCGATAACTCCGACCGCACGAGAAGAATTACCCCACCCATGACTTAGAATTGGCTGCAGTAGTATTCGCTCTCAAGTCGTGGCGTTACTATTTGTGGGGAGAACAATTCGAAGTTTTTACCGACCACAAAAGTCTCAAGTATCTATTCACTCAAAAGGAGTTGAATTTGAGGCAGCGTCGATGGATGGAGTATTTGGAAGACTACAAGTTTACCATGCAGTATCATCCCGGCAAGGCTAACGTGGTAGCTGACGCTCTTAGTCGAAAGGAAAGAGCACAGAAAGTCAAAACTGCCATCAAGGAATGGGAAATGGTTGATACTCTCAACGAATTCAACTTGCGGCCATCATCAGAAAATGGGAACGTTCGATTGTACGCCCTAGTTGCGGAGCCAGCACTTCATCAGGAAGTACTACTAGCCCAAACCTTCGAGCAAACTTGTGAATTCGTTCGGCATCGAATCCGAGAAGGAAAGGCGGTGCCAGGATGGACTATTGAGGAGAATAACAGTCTGAAATTCAAGGGAAAGGTATTCGTGCCTAATGTTGGAACCCTTCGAGAAAGCATACTCCGAGAAGCTCACCATTCAAACTTTGTAGTTCACCCTGGTAGTACAAAGATGTATCACGACTTGCGGAGAACGTACTGGTGGGAAGGAATGAAGAAGGATGTAGCGCGATTTGTGTCTACCTGTTTGGTATGCCAGCAAGTCAAGGCCGAGCATCAGAAACCTGGAGGAGACCTTCAACCATTGTCAATACCAACATGGAAGTGGGAGCATATCTCGATGGACTTCGTCACTGGATTACCAAGATTTGCCAAGTCCAATACTGCTATCTGGGTGATCGTGGATCGACTCACCAAGTCTGCACACTTTCTGCCTGTCAAGATGACGAAAAACGTGGAGCAACTAAGCATGTTGTACATTCGAGAAATCGTACGCCTTCATGGAGTACCGATCTCGATAGTGTCTGACAGAGACCCACGTTTTGTGTCACACTTTTGGAAAGGATTGCGGAAAGCTTTTCATCCTCAAACAGACGGACAAACGGAGAGGACTATTCAAACTCTGGAGGATATGCTGAGAGCTTGCGCTTTGGATTTCTCTGGGAGCTGGGAACAGCATTTGCCATTGGTGGAGTTCGCCTACAACAATAGCTATCAAGCAAGCATTGGAATGGCACCGTACGAAGCTCTATACGGACGACCCTGTCGATCGCCAATCTGCTGGACGGATGCTGGAGAAACAGGATTGATCAGGCCCGACATTGTGTGAGATACAACGGAGAAAGTCAAGATCATCAGACAAAGGATTCAGACTGCTCAAAGCCGACAGAAGAGTTATGCGGATAAAAGGAGCCGACCCTTGTCTTTTGCCGTAGGAGATCATGTGTTCGTAAAGATCAGACCAAAGAAATGAGTCATCAGGTTTGGAAAGAAAGGAAAACTGTCCCCGCGCTACATTGGACCATTCGACATCGTGGAGAAGATTGGGAAAGTTGCTTACCGCTTGGCATTACCACCCCAGCTAGATCGAGTGCATAACGTGTTTCATGTTTCCATGCTTCGCAAATACCTAGCATTGCCCACTCACGTTATCAACTGGGAGGATATTTCCATCGAAGAGGATGCAACGTATGAAGAAGAACCGATAGAAATACAAGACCGAAGCGAGAAGACTATCCGTAACAAGACGATCAAGTTAGTCCGAGTTCTATGGAAGCATCGTGGAGCTGGAGAGACTACTTGGGAAAGAGAGGAGACCATGAGAATGAATTACCCTCACCTGTTTGAATCCTAGCGTACACCTAATTTCGAGGACGAAATTGTTTAAGGGGGATAGGTTGTAATAACTCTGAATTTTATGGAATAAAAAGTTATTTTTATTATTCGAGTTATTTATTTTAATTGCTTGAATTACGTTAATTCCTGAATTTTGCCATAATTGCACTTTGGTCCCTCAAGTTTCAATTATTGCACTTTAGTCCTACTTAGCAAGCCTAGTTAGCATCCAACAATCCGGTTAGGGTAACTAAACCGAAAAGTTGCCTAGTCTTGGCAAAATGACCATTTTGCCCCTCGTTGGAACTTTTGACCCTTTTGAACCCTAGACTTTATATTTTGATATTCTTTTTCTTTTAATCAATTTGGATTATTTCTTTGACCATTGGACAATAATGGTTAGGGGAATTATTATCCATTGGGTAATAGAATCCCAATTGTTTATATTAAAAAGTAAACTTACTTTATTGTACTTTTTGATTATTTTATTATTTTCTTTGGCCTAATAACTATTATCCATTGGATAATAGATGTTAGGGGAAGTTTTGTCCATTGGACAATAGAGCAAATCTTTCAAGGTACTATTGGATCATTAAACTAATTACTTTCTTTAATCACATGGGAAAAGTACCATTATTTTAATCAAAAGAGAATAGTTACCAAAGTACCCTTTAATTATATTTTAATGGGTTTTCAACCACCTTTATATATATATATATATATATATGTGTGTGTGTGTGTGTGTGTGTGTGTGTATATATATTAGTTCCTATGTGATTATTATAATTCCTAGAGTACCCTAGGATTATTTAGTAGTTGGTAAGTAAATCCTAGCCTTTATTCACCTTGGATTTCAAAAGTACCAAGAAAACCTTTCTTTATTTGATTTCTTCCAAGGTTATGACACATATGCATACATATATATATGTTGTACCATGCAAGAGGAGAGAGAGAGAGAGAGAGAGAGAGAGAGAGAGAGAGAGAAGGCCGAGAGAGAGAGAGAGAGAGAGGCCGAGAGAGAGAGAGGAGAGAGAGAAGAGAGAAAGGAAGGAGAGAGGTTGGAGATTTGATGTAAGCCTTGAATTGAATTGTGATTTGTACTTCAAATCCATGAGATATATTTTCTTCCAATTCAAATCCTACTTCTTTTGTACTTCAAATATTCACCTAGCAAACTTCTCAACCATTGGATCTTGTACAATTCTCATCTCAACCCTCCATTGGATGCAAGAATCTCTCCAAGGTACACCATAGCCTTACAACCTAGGATTTTCCATTGATTTTCCATTTAAGTTGGATTTTTCTTAACCCTTTGATCATGTACCAATCTCATCTCATCCCTCCATTAGATTCAAGAATCCAAGCTAGTACTAACCTAGCCATGCAAGCCTAGGATTTTTCCTTGATTTGTGCTTCAAAGTTGGATTTGTTAGAATTAAAAAATTTTGGGGAAATGGGAGAGAGAGAGAGCCGGCCAAAGAGAGAGAGGGGGCACCCCTTGCCTATAAATAGAAGCTCATTCTCACTTGAAAATTCACACCTCAAAGCAATTGCTCCTCCTTCTCTCTAGAAATTCCAAGTTCTTTGTTCTTAGTTCAAAGTTCTCTTTGTTTTTGTAAGTTCTTGAGCGAAACCCCCGAGCCACTTCCAAAACCACCCGACGGTTCTAAAAGTAGTGTAGTAGTAGTTAGTTAGTTGTTTCTAGGGAAAGTTTTCCAAAACTTTTCCTTTCGAAGCAATCGGAGGGCCGTTACGCTGCCGAAATCAACCCGACTTTCAAGCCACCGCCTAGAAGAACGGTAGTTATTCCTTATCTATCTAGTAGTAATCTTTACTATTTTTCATTTGCTTACTTTATTTTTGTAAAGAAGTTGTGATCATACTTTGAGAATCTCTACTTATTTGTTATAAGCTTAAAAGTTACTTTGTTTGTTGTTTGAAAAGTAAAAATGCATGTTTATGTTGTTTATGGTATTCAAGCATGCTACGTGGCTTAGATGTTCTTACTTTACCATTTCGAAGTTGGAAAAATGTTTGTTGCATGTAAAAGTCTTACACGCGGAGTCTCGCATGCAAACGTGACACAAAAACCAAGAAAGTAGACATATGGCACCTAGGGTGTGTTTAACAAGGTTGTTGTGTTTTCCCGGTTGGAAAATATCTTCGAAACTACGTAATGACTATTTCAAGGGTATTACGTAAGAGTGTGTGTGTGCCAATGGGAACCCGGTGCGGCGGAACCATTGTGAGGATACTCGAGAGCCCGGAACGGCGGAATCGAGGTTGGGTGTGTTTGTCTTGGTTATCCGCGTTACGGAGCCAATGAAATGTGTGCCAATGGGAACCCGGTGCGGCGGAACCATTATGAGGATACTCGAGAGCCCGGAACGGCGGAATCGAGGTTGGGTGAGTTAAAAAGGTGTTTTTGATAAAGTGTGGTAATGAGAAGGTTAACGATGAGTCAAACGCCAACGGTAGTTACAAGCGAATGTAAACATGTTAGCTTATTGTTTTTATTCCCTGCTTATGTACTTATCAAGTGGAAATCGATGTTCGTAAAGTAGGATTATACTATTGGGCTTTCGTAGCTCATGGTGTTGCCTTTGTGGTGACCCTGGCATATTATATGGGTGGCGACGCCGGTATAATATGTCAGATTTGATAGATGAACAGGGCGACCTATTCACCTTGGAGGCATACGGAGCAGAAGAACTCGCTAGGCTGGAGGAGCAAGAGGAGCCGTAGTATAGGACCTCGTAGCTTCCTTTTTGTTATCTTTGAACTTCAAATGCTCCTATGTGAGCCGTTTTGTAATAATGAGCAGTGACTCGATATTTCTGTAATAAATTTCTTTTATTAACGTACCTAAAATTTAGGGGCGTTACAGCTTCGGCTATGCATCGATTATAGGAAGCTAAACCAAGTCACGATTAAGAATCGGTATCCGTTGCCTAGGATCGATGACCTGTTTGATCAATTGAGGGGAGCGACTTGCTTTTCCAAAATCGATCTCCGATCTGGCTATCATCAGCTAAGGATTCGAGATGAGGATATCGCCAAGACGGCTTTCCGAACTAGATATGGCCACTATGAGTTTGTAGTAATGCCGTTTGGACTGACCAATGCTCCAGCAGTATTCATGTGTCTCATGAACAAGATTTTTCAACCCTACTTAGACAAATTTGTAGTGGTGTTCATTGATGACATTTTGATTTACTCTGCCAGCAAGGAGGAGCACGAAGAACATCTTAGGATGGCACTACAAATACTCCGAGATAACCAACTTTACGCTAAGGCCAGTAAATGCGAGTTTTGGCTTGAAGTGGTTAAGTTCTTGGGGCATGTAGTATCCAAGGAAGGAGTTGCTGTGGACGAAAGCAAAGTCGAAGCAGTGCTGAAATGGAAACAGCCGACCTCTGTGTTTGAGATCAGAAGTTTTCTAGGATTGGCTGGTTACTACCGAAGATTCATACCAGACTTCTCAATCTTAGCTAAGCCAATGACCAGGCTAACTCAGAAAGGAGTGAAGCTGGATTAAAGTGAAGCCTGTGAGAAATCTTTCCAAGAGCTGAAGAAGAGACTGACCAGCGCACCGATTCTTATCATTCCTGAGCGTGGTATCGATTACACTGTCTACTGTGATGCGTCAAGAGATGGCTTAGGATGCGTGTTGATGCAGAATGGAAAGGTCGTAGCTTACGGATCTCGACAACTTCGACCGCACGAGAAGAATTACCCCACCCATGACTTAGAATTGGCTGCAGTAGTATTCGCTCTCAAGTCGTGGCGTTACTACCTGTGGGGGGAACAATTTGAAGTTTTTACCGACCATAAGAGTCTCAAGTATCTATTCACTCAGAAGGAGTTGAACTTAAGGCAGCGTCGATGGATGGAGTATTTGGAAGACTACAAGTTTACCCTGCAGTATCATCCCGGCAAGGCTAACGTGGTAGCTGACGCTCTTAGTCGAAAAGAAAGAG
>BPLS01030788.1:328012-338242 GCA_019656275.1 Rhododendron kiyosumense | reverse complement strand
AAACTTTTCCTTTCGAAGCAATCGGAGGGCCGTTACGCTGCCGAAATTTAACCGACGTCCAAACCACCGCCTAGAAGAACGGTAGTTATCCTTCTCTATCTAGTAATCCTTATCTAGTTTTCAAAAGCTTACTTTGTTTTTGTAAAGTAGTTGTAATCTTACTTCGAGAATCTTTACTTACTTTTTATAAGCTTAAAAGTGACTTTGAATGTTGTTTGAGAAGTAAAAATGCATGATTGTGTTGTTTATGGTATTCAAGCATGTTACGTGACATAGATGTTGTTATTATGCTATTTCGAAGTTGGAATGAATGCATGTTGTTTGTAAAAGTCCTACACGCGGAGTCTCGCATGCAAACGTGACACGAAAACCAAAGAAGTAGAAACACGGCACCTAGGGTGTGTGTAACAAGGTTGTTGTGTTTTCCCGGTTGGAAAATATCTTCGAAACTACGTAATGACTATTTCAAGGGTATTACGTAAGTGTGTGTGTGCGCCAATGGGAACCCGGTGCGGCGGAACCATTGTGAGGATACTCGAGAGACTGGAATGGCGGAATCGAGGTAGGGTGTGTATGGCTTGGTTATCCGTGTTACGGAGCCAATGCATTGTTGTGCCAATGGGAACCCGGTGCGGCGGAACCATTGTGAGGATACTCGAGAGCCCGGAACGGCGGAATCGAGGTTGGGTGAGTTAAAAAGGTGTTTTTGATAAAGGGTAACAATGAAAAGGTTAACCATGAGTCAAACGCCAACGGTAGTTACACGCGAATGTGAACATGTTAGCAGTATTGTCTTTATTTCCCTGCTTATGTACCTATCATGTGGAAATCGATGTTAGTAGTAGGATTATACTATTGAGCCTTCGTAGCTCATGGTGTTGCCTTTGTGGTGACCCTGGCATATTATATGGGTGGCGACGCCGGTATAATATGTCAGATTTGATAGACGAACATGGCGACCTATTCACCTTGGAGGCGTACGGAGCAGAAGAACTCGCTAGGTTGGAGGAGCAAGAGGAGCCGTAGAATAGGACCCCTTAGTTTCCTTTTTGTTGTCTTTTGAACTTCAGTTGCTCCTATGAGAGCCGTTTTGTAATAATGAGCAGTGACTCGATATTTTTGTAATAAATTTCTTTCATTAACGTACCTAAAATTAGGGGCGTTACAATCTTTTTCTCTGAGAGCATAATACCATGGGTTTGGACTAGGGAGTGAAAAGATTGTAGTAAAATAGCATGAGACTCAATATCTGGGGAGAAAAGAAGGATGTCATTAATATATACAAGGGCTGAGGATAGAATAGGAGCAAATATCCGAATCATGGCCTTTTGAAACAATGAGGGAGCTGTTTTCAATCCAAAAGGCATGACTGACCACTGGAAGTGGTGATATGGAATGCAGAAACCAGTCTTGGGACGATCATCTGGATGGATGCCTAGTTGCCAGAAACCTGCTTTTAAGTCAAACTTAGAGAAAATTTGAGATTTAGGCAAGTTTGCAAAAAGAACACTTCGCCGAGAAAGAGGGAATTTGTTATCCTGCAAAAAATGATTAAGAGGCTGGTAATTGATAACCAGGCGGAGCTTTCCTCTTATCTGCTCTGTCCTTTTATTGACATAAAATGCATCACATGCCCACTGAGAGGTTGTGGGCTCGATCAATCCTTCTGACTGGAGTTGCTGGAGTTCCTGTAGAGCAAGCTGGTAGTGTTTTGGGTTCATTCCATGATGGGTTGCTTTGGTGGGGTTGATGTCTTCATTTTTCTTGAAGGGAAGAGAAATGAAGAAATCTGGATTTTTCCAAAGTGGGTTAGAACACTTAGTGAGGAACTGAGAATGGGATTCTGCACAAGAGGTTTAGATTATGGTTTCTTTGATGGAGGAGAAAGCTTCTATTGAAAAGAGGTTTGGCTGAGTGGTCCAGGGTAACAGGTAGTTTTTGTATTTCAATCCTTTTTTGAGCCAGGAAACTTTGCTGAGATTTTGGAGGATATCAAAGCCTAACAATAAATCTTTTCCTGGGCGATCAGAACCATAAACTTGGTGTTTAATGGTGTATCCAGGGAAGAGTTGGATGGTAATAGGCTTACTGAGCAAGGTGATGACAAAAGTCTCTCCATTGGCTGCTGTAAAGGGTCTGAAACATGACTGCCAATAGGACCTGGGGAGAATTGCTGGATTGAGAATGGAGGCTGCTACACCAGTATCAAAGAAAGCGATAATTTGTATTGGCTTCTCATATTTGCCAAGCAAGATGTTGACCTTTGCCAAGGGTTGAGCCAGCATGATGTTTGAAAATCCAAAGGTTTTGATTTCATAGGAGAAGGAGTCAGGCTCATCGGAAGAATCATCGGATTCTGATGAAGAGTCATCAAAGGTGAAAGCAAGGACTGCTTCGTCTGTTGCTTCATCATCAATGGAAAATAATGATTCAACATCAGCATCTTCAAGATCATCATTAATGAGAGCGAGAGTGCTCACCATTTTATCTCTTGCTGTTTTATTGGGACACTGTTTTGCATAGTGCCCTTTCTTTCCACATATGTAGCAACGATCAGACTTTCGCTGCCCTCTGAATTTTTTCTTCTTGAAGAATTTCCATTTTTTCCGGCGTGAGAACTTGTCAGATTTTGGAAACTTTAAAAACTTGCCAGGGGATCGGAACTTCCATTTCTGAAAATGTTTGGACTTCCGATATGACGATCGGCAAGTGCACTTCTTGTCTTTGCACTTTATAGATAGATCGGGCCGGTCACATGCTTTTCCAAGAAGTTTTCCCTGTTCTTCAAGAGTTCTGAGGAATTTTTGGTGATTGCACAACTTTTCCAAGCCAATCAAAGAGTGCTGATAAATACCACCAAGAGATGTGGCATTCAGCGTCAATCCTTTTGTCTGAAGAAGCCTGGTTGTCTCATTTCCCAATGGTTCAAGAAGGGAATTGAGAAAAGCTTGCTTGAGATTGACATCATCCATGCTGTTGAGGAGATAAAATCGCTGAGACATGCGATTATAATGGATCTCCAAATCTTTCCTTTTGACTGAACAACACTTCATGCTGAGATATTCTTCTCGAACAAATTCTTTAGTGTTGTCATGCTCTCCAAGAAATTCTGTATGCAGAACTGAGATAAATTGATCAAGGGTTGGAAGTTGTTTCAGTTGCAGCTGTCGGTACTCACCAAGAGCTAAGTACCATTGACGGAGACGGCCAAGAGATTTTTTGCTGTACACTTAGTAAGGACAATACTTAGTGTAGCATTTGGGGAAAGCATAGCAGCTGTGCACCAAGCATGGATCTCATAGAGCTTATCCAACCATTTTGATGGGGGTATGGTATCAAAAGAGAAACCTTGGGTATGGATATTGGAATGTGAGAAGGAATCGAAGGTTGGAATTTTTGGAGGTGTGTCAAACTCAGATCCTTCTTCAATGATGGGATCTTCAATATTTTCCTCTGGGTTTTTTGGGTGCATCATGAAAACATGAGAAATTGGCATAGAGTTTGTGGATTCAGTATCCGAATCAAACTCAATGGTTGGTTCAGGAGGTGTAGGTTCAGGTATAGTGGCTAAGGTATGTAAGAGAGTGGAGAGTGGATTTTTGGAAGGGTTAGAAGTTGGTTGGACCATTAACTGAGGGGACTTGGAGTTCGGATCAGATGGGTTAGGAGGAGTGGAGGTAGTTGGGGTAAAGGTAGTGGTAGCTGTGGAAGATGGAGACGAAATTATGGGTGGTTGGTTTGGTTGGATAGGTTTTATTTGGGGCTTTAGGAAGGGAAGTTTTGGTGGAGATGGTCTCTTTGGTGGAGGAAGAAAAGCTGATGAGCTTCCAAAGATGTTGGACTCACCAAACCCTGAGGTAGGAGGTATAGGTAAGGGTTGAGACATTTGAGGATACCCAAATAAACTTTGTTAAGAGGAAGATGTGAACATGTTAAATGGGCTTTTTTGTTGAGAATTCTGCTGAGCTTGGAGAGAATGAAGCTAATTCTTTAAATGCTTCATTTCAGCATCCTTGTGGTAAAAGGCTGCTAAAAATGCTTGGTTGGCATAAGCCATCTGGAGAAGTTCCTGGTGAACATTCTGAATTTTTTGCTGCAAATCTCTAATAAGAAGTTCCAGAGTTGACAACTTCTTATGAACGTCATTCTCCAAATTTTTCTGGGAGTTTGCAATTCTTTGGAGAATTTGGTTTTGAGCTAGAAAATTTGCAGATTGCCAATTTATTGCTGCTTTTGCCGCTGACACCGCTTTGGTGCTACCATTAGGGAGAATGGTAACAGGGTCTGGAATTTTATGACGGTGTGTTGTCCTCTCTTGAGAATTATGGAATTCCAAAGGAGGAAAATCTGCTTCAGTCCAAGAGGATGAAGAGGTGAACATGAAACATCCACTTGGTTGACTAGACGAACCATCATCAGATGGGGGTTGAGGAGACGAAGGAGATTTACAAGAAGTAGAAGGTGACGATGGACATATGGGACATGGGTCATCATCAAAGTCTTCATCGTCTTCTAAACGAAGACTCTCCTCAAAACAGTCATCACAGTCACAGGCATCAAAGTAACAATGATCTGTTTTTGGGTTTTTGAAATAGTAGACTGGAAGACCATTGGGTTGAAAATATTGAATTGGAGGATCGGGTCGAGAAGCATCGATAAACATGTTAATTCTTGAAGGAAAAATGACAGGATGGGTTGACGATGAGGCAGAGGTGTCTTTTGGAAACGAGATCTCCACGGTACCATCAGGTTTTGGGATGAAAGTGGGATTTGAGGATTGGACAGGAATAGGTTTGTTTTGATTTTTCTCGTAAGCTGTAACCCAGGATTCTGGGAGAAGCTTGAGAAGTTCAGGATGCGAAATTTGACGTGGGACATGGACACATGAAGCTTGGTGAGGTGCGTTAACAGTGAGGAAAAGGGCTTCATCTGTGGAGGAAGGCAAGGACATGTCAAGAGCATGGTTTTGGAGACGGTAGGCCATTTGGTAGTGAAGGGTGGCTGCGTAGGTGGGGGAAATTTGGGAGGCACCGCCAATTTGAACTTGTACTTTCAAGGCGGATAGCAGATGAGGATCTGCTAATGACATGTTAAAATTGGGGTAAAAAGTGAAGATAACAGTTCAGCATTTAGAGTGGTTTGGACTGTTGCAATGCATGCATTTTGATACTGCAGAAACCTGGTATCTACCAGAGCAAGTCTGGAAGTAACAGGCAAACCTTTTCGCCCATGGAAAGTGACGGCCAAACGGATTGCTCCAAAATGAAGGTGGGTAAATCCTTGTTGCTGCCAAATATGAGGCAAGTCAACATGGATTTCCAAAGGTAACAGTTGTTCAGCTTTTGTAGCTGCGATGAAACACAGGTCAAATTTAGAAGCTTGGACATACTCTTTTACTGAGGTTGGTCGTTTTGTGGACAAAAATTGGGTAACAAATTTTTTTACAGAGGTTTGGGGACGAACAAAAGTATTATAAGGGTTTAGAAAAGGGAGATCAGTAAGGGGAACCTTACTGTCATCAGGAAGGTACTCAAACTCATACAAGTATTCAAGATGAGAAGAGGAAAAGGAGTTTCTACTGGTAGACGACATTGATGGAACTAAAGAGGAAGTGGCGGAGGAATAGGTGGTAAACAGACGATTCATGTTTAAATAGAAATCTGGGTTTCTCCTTTTCCCGCAGTACAGCAAACCTTTTTCCTTTTTTCAAAGTATGATCTTTAACCAATTTTGATTAATAAAATTCTGTATACTAGGGAAGATAAACTGAGATACACTGCTAACACATGGGCCAAAATCTCAAAGTACTTTTATCCCACTGATACAAAATTCTTTTAACCAAAATAGTTAGTGAAGTTTCTGATGTGGAGGATCCTGAGAAGGCAACCACAGAGCATACGCTTCAAGTTTTTTTCTTTTAGAAAAGATTTGAAGTAGTGTTGAAAAAGAAGTTCCCAGAGGGGGGTTTAAGCTAGAATGGAAAACATGGCTCTGATACCACAATTACAGACACAAAGTGGGTACAAACACAAAGTAGATAGGATCGCCAAGAGAGAAAATATAAGACACAAGATTTTAAGTAGATACTGATAGTATTGCTTACTGGCTTAAGTCTGCCGATTACAAAGGTAGTGCCTCTTCTTTTATAGGCAGATGGAGGGACTACAGACACGGGAGTTATCGTCATGTATTACATCAGGGTAATAGTACCTCATATAATTAAAGGTTACTATTACAAGACTTTTACTGTTACTCCTATGACTTCTACGTACTACTCTGCTTAGCCTTTATTACTGACCGTATTCTTTTTGGTACACTATTTGAAATGTGTTTACAATCTTAAATTCAGCTTCGTTTCCGTGTCTTCTTGATGGTAAATACATCGCTTGATAAAACAATATCAACGTTGGAGATGGAACTGGCGGTAGCTCAGACAAAAAAATCAGGCAGCAACAATCTTCTTTCATTGCCCAAGTCATCTAATCATACCCTACAGAAAGCTTTCGTGGTAATTGGAATTAATACTGTTTTCACCAGAAAGAAACGACACGACTCCCTTTGTGAAACATGGATGCCAAGAGGTTCCGTTCTAATTCTATTTCTATCTCCTCCTCTAGCAAGATCAAGTAATTGGTCGATTTAATGGCCACTAGATACCAACATAAACTGGAATATAAATAGTTTACAGTCGGGTCAAAGCTGATGAAATCAAATGTCTTTCACGTGCTGACTTGCGTATTCTCTATTATACCTACTGAAAGTCTGAAACCAACTACATATATATATGCAGGAGACAAGCTAAAGAGATTGGAGAAAGAGAAAGGGATAATAATGAGGTTTGTGATAGGACACAACGCGACACGGGGAGGAGTCCTTGATCGAGCAGTAGATGAGGAGGCTGTTGAGAACAAGGACTAACTTCGTCTAAAACACGTTGAGCGATACCACCAGCTCTCAACCAAGACTCGCATTTACTTCTCCACAGTTGTCTCAATCTGAGATGTTGAATTCTATGTCAAGGTCGACGATGATGTCCACCTTAATTTAGGTATGTCCTGGTCCATTTTCTTGAAGATTGTAAACACCTAAATTTGTGTACGAACTAGAAATTATAGTATGAGATCTCAAATTTTTCCAGGGTCATTCGGCACTTGGATAAAGCCATGAAGGTTTGATTGTGTTTACCATGTGTACTCGACCTATTTTTTACAACACAGCCAAGGCACCACAGTCATTTATGCGTGGCACATGTTCATGATTAATAAGATTCAAGATGTAAAATCTTTTGTTGGTATGATCCTATATCGGGACACTGGTAGTATTTTTCTTCAGGCCTGTCATTGGTGCTTCATAAGTATGGACATTGATCTTTTTGGACATTTCCATAGGTAGTGATGTGAAGAAGTTCATGGTTAACCTACTAAAAACCAAAATTCTGTGTATCTGTGGGGTGTGGCTTAGTGGAATAAGTTGTGGGAAGTACCAGATTTACTGGTGTAGGTACCTAATTTGGTTTGGTATAACTCTATGAAGCACTAACATTCTTAAAGATCACCACATTCGTGTCAGACACTCTTTAGACACGCAACACATCGGGAACACGTACGTGTCCATTAGATTTTAATATTTTTAATGGTAGGACAAGCCGGGGATGCCACAAAGTGAATTATAAATATTAAAAGATTTGTGGTGTAGTAAAATTCATTTGCTGTGTCCTTGGTCGTATTAGAGCAAATATAAAATCTTCGGGAAATGCAAGTTTACATTCATTTCGTAAGATTCTATAACATTCATAGCTCTTTAATTATTTTCAATTTCGGCTACAGTTCCTAATTATTTTTGATGAATTGCTTTTTACTTTCTCTGGTAGCAGGAAGGAGGTGATGATCGTGCTTTTTGAGGGAGCACTTAGAGTTGAACGAGAAGTATTCTCGGTAGTGTTTTTTTTATGTGTTTATGAACAAAAGATTTTTTGTAAACAAAAATTTAATGATCCTATCAAGCATCTTGCGCCAACGTTTATATTTAATATGCAGGTATCTAGAGATGGAAGGAGGTCATATTGTTGGCTATCGTCTTCCGAATGACTCCCATTTTATCTTCTTCTTTTTATAGTGTTGGCTACCATACTAACTTTTTTGTTGGTAGCTTTTAAGGTCTACATCAACTATGGTGGCTTCGAATTTTGATGGGTAGCTAGGCCCCACTATGTACTGAATTCGATAGTCTTTAGTGACGAATACTCTTTTGATTGACTTAGTGAATGTTTGTGATTTGAATAACTGCTTCAAAACGATTTTGATTCCTTAAGTAATATTTTTTATTAAGAGTAAGCAATTGTATTGTTGATAGTACAAGAAACTTTTATATCACGTTAATACTTTTTAATAAGTGCCTTATGACACGGGCTCATTTGTTGAGAATGTGTTGTGAACGTATTGCGTTCTGTCTTAAGGCACCGATAGTAGGGATTGAAAAATTAAGGGTTCTTTATTTGCTGATTCAAGGTAAACAGGTTATTGAATATGTTTGGGTTATTGTGTTCTGCATAGTTGGATTTGTTGAGCGGGGATGATATATTGCACACGAGTCCAGAGTTTATTTGCGTGTGCTGACCATTTCAGTCGTGCCTTCAGGTGAGGTTAGAAGAGTGTTGGCACATTTTCAAAGGTAATAAACGATTCCAAAGATTGTAGGGGTCATAAGTTGTCCTTTTGATTTCATTGTTAGTTCATATTTTGTGATGAATTTAATAATTCTTAATTTAATTTATGTAGGAATGTCGAGCTTTGTTAAGACATTGGAAATTTCATAATGACGTTTTATTTTTTAGGTTAAGTTTTACAGTAGAAATATATATATTGTTTGACAGTAGTTAATTTTTATTACATGTTTTGGGTGATTTATGGATTTTAAAATTTTTTGACCTGCTTGCATATTTTTTTTCACCTCGATTTGTCCTGCGCATATACCATAGTTTACTTTGTTCCTATCCATTTTTGGCGCATATATCGCAGTTTACTTTGTTCCCAACATGTCCTTCCTTTGCTCATTGTTTGACCCGTGCCTTCAGGCACGGGTATATATATAACACAAATTATCCAATGAGAGATCCCTTACGATTCTACCGTGCGGACATCCCATTTTTTGAGCAAATTTCGATGATACGAGCCTCTCAAAGTGTGCAAAACATGATTTTAAGAGTACATGTGAGATATCAACAAAAAAATGAACGAAAATAGCTTGATTTGAGTCGTTTTTTGTTGTACCGTTCAATAAAACTGCACTGATCAAGCCCTTTTTGGTTATTTTTTTTGCCGATTTCTTGCAGGTAGGTACTCTTAAAATCACATTCTAATCACTTTAAACGGCTCGGATCATCGAAATTTGATCGGAAAAGCGAGGTCCACACGGTAAGACCATGTGAGATCCCTCACTGGATATGGACTAATACACAAATTATCCGGTGAAGGATCCCTTACAGTTCTACCATGTGGACCTCCCATTTCCTGAGCAAATTTCAATGATCCGAACCGCTCAAAATATATAGAATGTGATTTTAAGGATACCTACTTGAAATCAGCAAAAAATTGATCGTGATTTTAAGGACTGTATGTGTGTATGTGTGTGTGTGTGTGTGTGTGTGTTTATATATATATATATATATATAGAGAGAGAGAGAGAGAGAGAGAGAGTCCCCTTCAGGTAAGTGTGTACTCATTTTAAATAAAATCCAGATGTCCCCTTTTCTCATATTTTTTGATAAAATTTCGATGATCCGAGCCGCTCAATGTGTTCAGAACGTGATTTTAAGGGTACTTGTAAGAAATTAGCAAAAAAAATGATGGGGAATTGCTTAATTTGAGCAGTTTTTATTTGAACCGTTTGATAAAAAATAAACAAAAATTGCTCGGATCAAGCCCTTTCCAATCCCTTTTTTTTGTTGATTTCTCACAGTTACCCATAAAATCACGTTCTAAACATATTAAGCAGTTTGGATCATCGCAAATTGGTCGGAAAAGGAGACGTCCTGAAGTTTTTTGTGTGTGTGTGTGTGTACACACACACACACACACACTCTCTTATAGGGAGGCTAGTGCGGGACTCTAATCACAGCCGTTGGCCAACGGCCACGGTTTTAAAAGTAAAAAACTCAGTCTTCATTCTCTTCTTTTCAGCATTACACGAGAGAACCGTGAGAGAGAGAGAAGAAGAAGAAGAAGAAGAAGA
>BPLS01030788.1:267176-309050 GCA_019656275.1 Rhododendron kiyosumense | reverse complement strand
TTGGTTGATTAAAGTATTGACTTAGTACACATGTGCTAATTGATTAGTTTAATGGAAAAATCTTAGTCTTTTAAATCTTTTTGATTCAAAGTACCAAAAGTACCTATATTTTATTTATTTTCTTGCACATTGTTATATATATATATGTGTGTGAGTGTGTGTGTGTGTGTACAAGAGAGGGAGAGAGAGGCCGAGAGAGAAAGGAGGGAGAGAGAGAGAGAGGAAGATATTAGGTAGTACCTTGGCTTGATCTTCCATTGTACTTCAAATCCATACTCTTCCAAGCAAAACCTACCCTCCATTGTCCTATCTTGTACATTTATCAATTTTTAATCTTGTACAAACCTCTTTTCTACCACGAATCTTCCAAGAATCAAATCTAAGGACTAACCTAGCCATGCAAGCCTAGGATCTTGACCTTGATCTTCCTTGAAAGCTTGATTCTATGGAATAAAAAAATGTGATGTAGAGAGAGAGAGAGGGAGCCGGCCTTGAGGAGGGGAGGGTGAGCCTTGCCTATAAATAGAAGCTCACTGCAAGCATTCAACTCACACCTTCACACTTTACTCGCACTTCTCTCTAGAAATTCTAAGTGTTCTTAGTTCAAAAGTTCTTGTTTTCTTGAGTTTATTGAGAGTTCTTGAGAGAAACCACCAAACCATTTCCAAAACCACCCTTAGATCTTTAAAGTAGCTTAATTTAGTTAGTAAGTTGTTTTCCAGGAAGAGAAAAGTTCATCTCTCTTCCTTTCGAAGCAAACCGGAGCCGTTACGCCACCGAATCACAAAACCGACGACCAAACTTCTATAGTCGACCACCGCCAAGAAGTAAGGTAGGAATCCAAGTTCATCAACTTTATGTATTGTATAAAAACGTATGTTGGAAAATAGAACGTCATTAGGAAATTACTTTGATCATTTCTTCTAAAATAGATAAGGTTATCTTTTGTTTAAGTGTTGGAAATGCATGATTTATGTTTGCTCATGGTGATTCAAGCATGCTAAGTAGTATGGAGTTGGATTATCTTGTTAGATTAGTTTCGAGCTTTTGATAAATGCTTGTTTATGTGGAAAATCCTACCACGGAGTCTATGCATGAAAACGAGACACCTAAACCGAGAAAGTTAGAGACATGGCACCTAAGGTGAGGTTAACAAGGGAGTAAATGTTTTTGCTAAGGATGGAAATATTTTCGAAACTACATAATGACCATTTTGAGGGTATTATGTGAGTTGTGTGTGTGTGGGCGCCAATGGGAACCCAGTGCTGCAGAACCATTGTAAGGATACTCGGGGGCCCGGAACGGCGGAACCGAGGTTGGGTGTGTGGCTTGGTTATCCGTGGAGAGGAGCTAATACAATGGTGTGCCAATGGGAACCCGATGCGGCGGAACCATTGTGAGGATACTCGGGAGCCCGGAACGGCGGAATTGAGGTTGGGTGAGTTAAAAAGGGTTTTTTTTGAAAAGAAAGTGGAAATAAAGACACGGTCTAGGATGAGTCGGAATAAATGAACACCAGCGTTAGCTTGTATAATGAACGTGGATTTGATTAACTGTTTTGTCAATATGAATGATCTATGTACAATCGTCGTTATTATGATCTTTTGTTTATAAGTTAAGAGTTAGTGAGTAGGAATTTCTATTGAGCCTTCGTAACTCGTGGTGTTACCTTTTGGTGACCCTGGCATATTATATGGGTGGCGACGCCGGTATAATATGTCAGACCTGATAGATGAACAGGGCGAACTCTTCACTTTGGAGGCGTTCCGAGCTGAAAAACTCGCTAAGATGGAGGAACAAGCGGAGCAGTAGTTAGGAACCCTAGCTATCTATTTTGTGTTTAAAGTACTCTTACGAGAGTTAAGTTGTAATAATGAGCATGACTCTCTTTAAGTTTTGTAATAAATTATCCTTTTAACGTACCTAAAATTAGGGGCGTTACAGCCACTCACTGGTCAGAGGCAGACTATCGTGCGACGAAGCTAGTCTGGCGCGCGAGGGTGCGCCCTGGCACTCTGTCGCGCGATGGAGCCAGTCTGGCGCTCGATGGTGCGCCCTGGCGCAACCAGACCAGTGCTTGGTTTACACATTTCTAAGTTCTGGGACAGGTCCAGAATGGTCCCAGGGGTACTCCAAAATAGGAGAAATACAAATTAACAACATACTAGCAGTTTCTAACAAAGGAAAGTAGTAAACTGATTTTTAACATGCTTAAAAGTGATCTATATGTTAATAAATACAAAATAGTAGGACACCAATCCCCGCGCGGTCCATCGCGCGTTAGACTGAGATAGTCGCGCACGAGAGTGGGACCATCGCGCGTTGGTTCCTACCATGACGGTTTTTGAAACCTTGCCAGCTTTAGGACCAGGACTGGTATTGATTACCAGCCTTGGCCCTGCCAGCCCCCCCTCAGGGATCATAACAGAAAGTAGAACAAAGGTAAGCTATACCTTTGGTTGAGTTTGAAAGAGATTGAGCTTTGAGGTTTGAAGTTGATTGAGGTGTGAAAATGGAGGAAAAAGAACAAGCTATGTTCTTCGACAATTGGGAATTACTATGCGTTTTGAAACTTTTTTTTGGAACCATTTGAATGAAAGACCCATGGGGGTATAAATAGGGAGAGGGGTGGTAGGTTTGAAGCTGTAAACAGAGGAGTTTAGTCAATCTACGAGGCCTGGCTGTGGTTGTATTGGTGGTCAACTGTCCTCCTTAAGAAAAGTAGGTGGTAGTTTGGTTCGTTGCGCGACGGAGTTAGTCTGTCGCGCGATGGTGCGCCTTGGTGCGCGAGGGTCAACGGTCAAACTTTGACTGTTGACCACCACCTGGCAGGTTGACCATCGCGCGATGGTGCGCCCCGGCGCGGGAAGGTTGCGCCCTGGTGGGCGTCAATAGGGTTTTTGGTTTTTGAAGTGGCTTAGGCTAGGTTAGGTTCAAGGGTTTTGCAAACACTCAAAGCTCAAACACGCTATCATTCCCAAGGTGTTCTTGATCCATTTCATCATCGGGGAATTAAAAACCGTAAGTAAACTAATCTGGAAGCCCAGATTAGGGTGTCTACAAAACCCCCTTGTTTCCACCACCACCACCGCGAAGGTATCTTGCGCACTCTCTCTTTCTCTCTCTCTCTCTCTCATGTAGAAAAATAGTGTAGTTATGATCACTATGGTTTATTTATTGTTTTGTCTTTTAGTGGTTAGAATGCAATCTTTGGATGATAGACAATTACTCTCACCGTCACCTTTTCAACAGCGTGAGGAGTCTACTAATTCTTCTGAAGTACTTTACACTCTTCAAGTTAAAAACGAAGTGATACAAAAAATTACACAACAATTTAAAAGCTTAGATGATGCTAAGAAGTTTTACAACAATTATGCATTCAAAGTTGGTTTTAGTATGCGAATCCATTCTAGCAAGACGAATAAGGATGGTGAAACCATTAGGAAAGAGTATGTTTATTCCAAAGAAGGGGAGAGTAAAGGTTCTGAGGTCACTCAACGACAACGGGGTTTAACTAGGGAGAAATGTGGTGCAAAACTAATAGTTGTAAAAATTCGGTCAGGTGAAGGGTTTGTTGTCACTCAATTTGTGGAGCGGCATAGCCACCCTCTTACGACACCAAGAAAGGTGCATTTCTTGAGATCTCATCATCTAGTGTTAGTTGCACAGAAAGTGTTAACGCAACAACTAGCAGCTGCAAATGTGTCAACCCGCCAACAAATGAGTGTTTTAGAGTTGCAAGCCGGGGGTCTTGAAAATGTTGAATGTTTACGAAGAGATATTTATAATTCTCAAAGGGATACAAGAAAATATTTAGATGGACATGATGCCAACATGTTGAAAGAGCATTTTAAGACTGAAAAAGATAAGAATCCAGGTTTTATGTATACAATCGAGGAAGATGATGAGCACAGGATGACTCATTGTTTATGGGCCGATGCTACCTCTACCGATGCTACTTCTAAGAAGTCATACCTGTATTTTCAGGGACATGATGGTGTTCGATACTACATATGGCACAAACAAATATTTCTTGATATTTGCACCTTTATTAGGGGTTAACCACCATGGGCGGACAACACTTTTTGGGTTTGCATTCTTAAGCAATGAAAAAAGTGAATCTTTTGAGTGGCTTTTCAAGGAATTCTTAAAAGCAATGCCTAGACCACCACCCAAAATGATCATAACTGATCAAGATTCGGCAATGACAAAAGCAATTGCAATCGCCAATGCTCTTCTAAATACGTTTTACAAATATTGCATTTGGCACATTGTTAGTAAATTTTCTGAGAAATTATGTGCATTGGCATATAAATAACATTATAAGGAGTTTACAAAATGTATTTGGAATTCCGAGAGCCCTGAGGAGTTTGACGCAACATGGGCATATGTTGTAGGAAAATCGAACATGTCCAGCAATCCATGGTTGCAGTATATGTATGAGATTCGTGACAGATGGGTTCCTGCATATACAAAACACATTTTCTCTGCCCATATGACAAGTAGTCAAAGAGCTGAAATTTCTCATCCATTCTTCAAGAGATATGTGTCTGAAGATAATTCAATGTTGGAATTTGTGACACGGTTCGATAGGGCACTCGCACGTGTATGACATAACGAATTGGATTTGGACCACAAGGATATAAATGAGAAGCCCATCTTGAAAACCGCGTGTTTGATAGAAAAAAGAATAAGTGAATTATACACACTTCATGCATTTAAGAAATTTCAGGAGGAACTATTTCAAGTTGGTGCTTATGCAGTTAAGAAATTTCATGAGGATGAATATCGTGTATGGAAGGTTCAGAGTGAAGAAATGGAAGATTTGAGAAGTTGTGAGGTTTCGGTAGACAAGTCATCGAACCATGTGAGTTGCAGTTGTAAGATGTTTGAATTCGATAGTTGTCCATGCCGGCACATGTTGGCGTACTTGTTCATAATGCAGATTAGGGAACTCCCTTCTAAATACATCTTGAAGAGGTGGACTAAAACAGCAAAATCGGGCAGAGTTATGGATGACTTGGGCAGTAATGTTAGAGAAATATGTGGCAGTTCAATTTTTGTGAGGCAACATGGTCTCTTCCTGTCACGCCCTCAATTTTTAACATAAATAAATATTCCATTTCAATAAAATATTCTCGCATAAAATACATAATACCCAAAAAAGTTCCCACCTGTTTAACTTTACAAACAAGTCCCCAAGTTTAAAAATATACAACATTGGCACTCCGGCCCCAAACGAGTCCAAATACAAGTACAACCAATTACTAAGTCACAAAATGATTTAGTCAAAAAAAATATTTGATAATTGGTTACAACTCATTTTGATCAAAAGGAAGTCATTACAAAATCGATTAAGTAACTCAAAGAAATTAGCTTCTAAGAGTCTTCCACATCCAAGCACATGAATGCATGCAAACTATTGTCCAGCGTTTGAACTTGAAAAGAAAGATTAGGTTGAGCTACACTAGCCCAATAAGAAAATCTTTACCAATTCTATGTATAAATATGAAGCCAAGTGCAAATGAGATAACAAGGAGATATAGTTCAATCAAGAGATAACAACGAACTCGTAGGTGTATCAATATTCATTACAATCATTTAAGGATATGCCATTATCACAAATGACCACACAATTCACAAGACTCATGCACTCTACTACCTTAACACGACTCGCTATCCTAAATTCCCAACATTGGTATTTCCACCCCTTGCGTTACCGTATAACACCACGAGGATTACCGTGTTACCACCCTTTCCATCACAGAGATCCCTAACAACTCGAATCACTATTATTACCACCCCTTATGTTACGAGACCCGTCTAAGTCTCCGTATTACCACCTATTGCGTTACGAGACTCCCTAAACCAACTTCCAACTCAAACAACCACTTTCTCACACAATATACAAGTTAAGACTCCCCCATGGTCACATTCATAGATAAGACTTCATACAACAAGTCAACGTTATCATAACTATGCAACAAACATTCACAAGTGCCAACAATCAATAGAAAGCATTTAAACGAAGTTTTAACTAAGTAATTACTTATTCGTTCCTCACTAACGGAAAGCCAATGGGTCACGAATATCATCCACTAATCATAGGAAGTCATAATGACAAAACAAAAATCATAGGAGTAGCCAACGGATGTTGGGAGACTGACACACCCCCACTCTAATGGTCATAACTTTCTGTACGCTTAGAGTTTTTAGGTGATTATGGTAGAAATGAAAAGCTAACTTCAAGACCTTTGAATGGATATAATGTTTGTATGAATCGGACATCGGTCAAGGAAGTTATGGCCGTTTGAAGTTGGGCTGAAACCCGGAATTAAGATGAGCAAAATTTCCAGAGATGGGAGGGATCAATCCCTCCACTCTTGGGGATCGATCCCCAAGGTGAAAATGTCCAGATTTGAAAGAGGAATTGATCCCTCATGCTTGGGGATCGATCCCTAGGTGATTTCGAGTGATTTCTGCAGTTTTCTGAAAGCTTTCAAATGAACAAAGGGAGATGATCAAAGCTTGATTCTCACATCACAACAACATATAAACACATAAAAGAGGTAAAGAAGTCCCTACCTCACGACCATAACCAAGATCTATGAGATTTGAACGAGCTCTATCCTCTTTGAACTTCAAAACCTCGATTAAAGCTTGACCCAAGGATTTCCAAGCTCAAGAACGCGATTTGAAGGTAGGAGGGTTGGTGATTCTTGAAGTTCTTGAGAGATTAAGTGGAGTTTTGAGTGAGAGGAGGAGAGAGAGAGAGAGTTGGCCTACTAAAGAGAGAGAGAGAAAGAGAGAAGAGAACGGTAGAGAGACATATGAGAGGATGAAAATGATTCCCTACACACACACCCACATATTTATACCCCTATATCTTTATATTACATCAACACTCCTACAAACTTCAATTCATTCACTTCAATCCCCAGTCTAATTAGCCAACAAATAAACCACAATTTCCAACTAATCATTTAATCAACATTTCAATAATTAAAAAAATTTTGCGGGTCTCTACATTCTTCCCTCCTAAAGAAATTTCGTCCTGAAAGTTAAGCAAAACAATGCAGACACTTGATCAAGAATCCTAATCTCAAAGGCTGCGCCTACTACATAAAGCTTTGTATCCACCAACTTTCATGTCCACAATGCTAGAAAACTCTGTAATACTGCAGTTAACTAGCATAGCTTCTTATCGAAACAATCACCATGTTATAACACTAACACATATCAAACCACGAAGTCATAAAATTTGCACGAATTGTAACCGTGTTATCAACCAATTCCGGTCGCACAACTTGTATTCACTCATTTCACTTTCTACCGATCAATTTCGGTTTCCCATACCGTATCCAAACACATGGTAGAACTTCATACGTTGTAACTCAACAATCTCGCAAAGAAAGACATAATCAACAAGTTCTAATGATTTTCAATACTAACTCAAGACAAGCTCCCTCGAAATGGCGAATGCCAACTCAATATCAATGTGTCTGACAAGATGAAGTCTAACTGAACGATGATCAAAAAAGTTTACAACTTACAATTTCTAAAGCACGGGTGTAGTGTCATAGGTCATTAAGTAATCTTGACGAATATTTAGCCTTGTTAAAGATTCAAACGTGACAAGTTTTTTTTTAATAAAAAATCTCCTAACATGCCATCTATGACAAAATTTTGAAAGGGAAGGTTTGGTTTTTTTTTTTTTTTTTGAAAGACATTAGCCACAATCACTCAAAACACCTTACATGGTTATTTCAAACAACCGCAATCTAAATGACATAGTAAAGAATTACTGATGGGGTTGACTCCACTTAATGCAACTAACTCCATGGTGGCACCATTTTCAATTCTAAAAAAAAATAAAGTATTTTAAAGAACCAATTTCACAAAGCATCACCCCTTTTCAAAAAATCTTAAATTTCAAACATGTACCTTCATTACAAATCTTGAAACAAAAGTTCACTATCCTACATGTTTCACCATGTTTTGAAAGACATTAGCCACAATCACTCAAAACACCTTACATGATTATTTCAAACAATCGCAATCTAAATGACATAGTAAAGAATTACCGATGGGATTGACTCCACTATAATGCAACTAATTCCACGGTGGCACCATTTTCAATTCTAAAAACAAATAGAGTATTCCAAAGAACCAATTTCACAAAGCATCACCCCTTTTCAGAAAATCTTAAATTTCAAACATATACCTTCATAACAAATCTTGAAACAAAAGTTCACTATCCTACATGTTTCACCATGCTCGCTTGACAACCCAAGTAAGGATCTCAATCCAAGTTCAACATATGCCTACAAAGTCCAAACTAGTCTAGCTTGTTCAATATCTTACGAATAATTTAGCTAAGCTGACACTAGTCCCATGAAGACCGTGGTTAAGAAATTGAAAGACAGACAAAGTTATCATCAAACCATACGCTAAAACAGAACACGAAGTTGGGATAAGAGGTTCCAATTATGTAGAGACCCGTAAATTTATTTTATAATTTTATTGTCTTATAAATGGAAAAGTGATGGACTAATGAAAAATAAAAAACAATTGGGGGTCAATGTGAGAGAATATGAAAAATCAGGTGTGGTGGTGTAATTTGTGCATGTGTGTGCACGTGAATACCAGGGAAATGTTTTCTTTTAATTAATTTCATTTCCATTTCTTATCTCAGCTCTCTTTCTCTCTCTCTCTCTCTCTCTCTCTCTCTCTCTCTCTCTCACCCAAAAACTCACCCAATCACTCTCAACTCCATCATCTGCGCGCGTATCCGGGCTCGCACTACAACAAAAAACACCATTGGTGATACCTTTTGACACCCTTTGGTGACAAAAAATTGGTGTTGACATTGAATATACTCAACGGTGACAAACAATTTTACTGCTTGTCACCGAAAACCTTAGGGTGTCCAGGGTAAATAATGAAGAGATTTGGTGACAAAATATCTGTCACTGAAGACAAATTTCGGTGACAAATACAAAGTTGTCACCGAAAGATCATTCGGTGACAAAATATTTGTCACTGAAGACAAATTTCAGTGACAAGTATAAATTTGTCATCGAAAAGATCCCAATTTTCACGCAGACAAATAAAATCTGGGGGATAGTTTTTCTTTTTCCAAAGGTAACGTGAAACTCATAGTTTCATTGGTCTTAAACCCTAAAGCCAAAAGTTTCCCCCTTTCGTGTTCTCATTTGTCACGCTGCTGCTGCGAACCAAGAAAGACCTAGCTCCTCTTCTCTACTGCTGTCGCCGTCCAATCTCTCTCTCCTAGTAAGTTTCTCTCTTCTGCTCTGCTCTTCCTCCTCCTCTTTCTCCCTCTGCTTTTGATGTTTTTCTTCGATCGGCGACCCCCCATACTTACGAAAGTTGGACGACGACTCCCAAACTTTCGAAAGTTGGACGACAACTCCCAACTTCTGCTTTTCTATTCCGTTTTTCAGTTCTTTTCTACGATCTTAGGTTGATGGATAAAGGAGGTGTTAATTTAGTGATGTTTTTTAAGATTGGGTAAAACCGTACTAATTTAGGGTTTACCTCTCTCTCTCTCTCTCTCTCTCTCTCTCTCTCTAATTTAGGGCTACCCTTGCTGCTAGTCTCTCTCTGCTCATTTATCTTTCTCTCCCGATGCCTCTAGATCTTTGATTTTTCTCCATCGGGTTTGGGTTTTGTTAGTCGGTGTGAGATGTTGGTTAGGGCAATCAATTCAGGGAGGGAGGGTGTCGTGGCCCGTGGGGAAGGAGGGTTTGGTTGTAGGAACTAGTAAAGCCCTTTGTTGATTTTCTTAATTCCTCGCATAAATAGTTCGTTTTGTGTGGAAATCTAACTCCAAGGTATCAATTTCACTGGTCACTGTGGAGATACGAAATCGAAATTTAACTCTAGGCACTGGTTTATGTTCATTATATAAACACAAGGCGTCTTTCATTCCCTGTCCCTAGAGTTAAAATGCTAGCTTTTGGGATTAGTTTTCATATGATTCATATGTAGTTCAGGGTTCTTTAGAATATTGGCAAAATTACAAAAATTCCAAATTTGTAAGTTGAATTGGTGATATATGTTTAGGGTGATGTGTTTGTGTGTTATCATTTCGTAATTTTCTAGGATAGCTTGAGTAATTGTTTATCTGTGAGACTATAGTTTTTTGTATCACTCACCCAAACAATGACTCAGAGGTTCTATACTGGAATGAATCAAGGTAGTTGATGTTTATGAAACTGATCTTACCTTATCAATTTGTTACATGGGTACCTCGTTATCACTTCACTATTTCTGAAATTGTATTATTAGAACCTGAAACTGTATATAAGTGCTGAAATTGTGATTAGGTTCTGAAATTTGGTGATTAAACATGGAAAACTTAATTTTATTTGCTGAATAAGGTGTTCAATTGCTGAAACTTTAGTCTAGAATGTTGAGAATTTTGTAGGATGATTTGATATTGCTGAATTTTTATTGTAAGTTGAATTTTTAATGAAGCTAGTGGTGCTATTTTTGTAAGTTGAATTGTTGATCTTATGTGATACGATAGTATAGTTCCTATTTTGTGCAGTCACCCTAGAGAGTTGAGACTTCCGGTGGCGGATGCATGATTTGTGTCTAGCAGGGGTCCAATCACATGTATTTTCATAGTCATGATTGAAATATGTTTTATGAGTGTATATATTGCTACTTGTGAGATACGAGGAAGAAACCATATGTGAGATCCACACATACCACTTTCAATGTGTGGGGCCAAAGTGTGTGTGTTTGTGTGTAAGAGTGTGATTGTAGAGTTTGTGATTTCGTAGGCAGCAGAGGTATGTCCTTTTATGACAGGTACATAAATAGCAAATGCATAGTAGTGATGATTGATTAAGGAAATGGTCTTAGGAGAACTAAAATTATGAAGCAGGACAGTTTCCCGATTCTTGATTGCCCTCTATAATGGAGACAAATTTATGTGAACCTACCTTGAATGTGGACATAACAAGTGTCCATTGTGTATTCACTTAATTATAGAATCTTGACATTGATTTAAAATGGGTCAATGTTATGTTAAAAATTGGTTTCTATTTTGTTTGATGCAGTTTTGTGTTTGCATTTTGTATCACAGGGGATCAAACATTACAAATAGTGTTTTCCAAGTTTCAATTATCTCTGGGTTTTTTCTCTCTTCCTTTTGGCATTTGAAGTGAACTTGCTTCACTGCTGCTTTCAGGTACGATACTCTCTTACTTGGTTCGGGTTTTGATTTGTTAACTCAAAACTATGCAAGTTCCCAATGGGGTTTCCTTGGGTTCGCTACTGTGGTACTTACAAAGACCTGAATATCAATATAACTGGCCTAGAAAGGATACAATTTTGGATGGGTATTGGTTCCAAAGTTTGTTTCATTTTTTTCGTTTCATTGCAATAACGATTATGTGCTTTGGCAATTGCGTGCACACTTTCTCATACATTCTTAGTGAGTTTTGATAGACTGCTGATTCTGCTATTAAGGCCTTTTTCCAGCTGGTCTTTGTGAGCAACTGAATTCAGTACTCCCTGGTTGACAAGTATGAGTGCTGGTGACTTTTGTCTAGGCTGATGCAACACCGATTGGCTAACCCATATAATTTAGCATATTTACCTCTAGCTAATCCAAGAAAATTTTAAACTTCAGCTAATTTTGGCGCATTTGTGTGTAGTTTCAATCAGATATTGTCAAAGATGTCTCTACCTAGCAATTGTTTTGTTTTACCCAAGAAAAAAATAGATATACGGAAAGCAACTTTATGAATGGGCCTACGCATTTGTGATGACTGATGATTGATGCATGTGTATGTGGAAAGTTTAGGATGGATTGCATGTTGCTGAGTCCTTGAACCTTTTTAGGAGTTGATAGTGTAGGCATTGATTTCAGCATCTCTTGTAACCTATGCTTCTATCCTCGCGTTGCAGCCGGACCTTATCATAAATGCTGGCACTGCTGGTGGCTTTAAGGTATAATATGTGCAGCCAAGATTGTTTCGTATTTCTTCCATGGTTGCTTGAATGGAAATCATCTTGAGCTTTTGTATTTTGTTTGATTTCAGATAGAGTTATTCTCAAATTCTGAGAAACTGTATGATTTGTTCATCTTGGAGCTCTTTTATTTTGTATATTGCTGAAGGAGGTTCTGAGTTATATATGCACGTCTAGATTGCTTTATCCAAATGGGCATATTCTAGTCATAGGGTGGCTGGGGAATAAATTAGATTGGTCCCCAATCTAAAGCAAGGCCCATAAGTGGATTTGTTGTGCAAGTTATCATGTTGTTTATTTCTCCTGATTCCTTTTATGACTTCTCTTTTAGACTAAGCTTTCATTTCCAGGTGCTGAATTGTCATTTTCCTTGCTTATTGTTTGTTCAATATGCACTTTGTTTTTCATTTGAACATGGTATCATTATGTGTGTATTCTAGGGTAAGAGATGCCCATATTTTGAGTGGTCAAAGAATCGGGATGTAATGATCCCTCTAGCGACCTTTTTTTTTTGGATATATACTTCAGGATGTTCAAGATTAGCTCGTGATGCAGTCCAAACTTATCACAATCTGAAGGATGTTAATTTTTTGTATATGAGCTTGATTCGTGTTCGATGGCTGAAAGCTTTTTTTTTTCAAGATTAGCTCGTGATGTAGACAATCAAACGAGTCACAATCTGAAGGATGTTAATTTCTTTTAGAAGTCGGTAGGATGCTTCGCTGTAGGGTCACATTTGTCGTCGTTGCAATTTTCATGTGCTTATGAAAGCTGTACAATATAAAAGCTGTACAACTAAAAGATGGGCTGCTTGGTTTTGAACAGCCACGCAAGTGTGTCCGGAGCGTGTCCATGTGTCGGACATTGTTACATATATAATTAATTTTTTTTTTTGCAATTTTGTACAGATAAGGAGCTGGAGTTGCTTCTTGGAAGAACGAAGATGGAGTTAAAGACTTTTTGGTAGTTATGTTTGAAAGCTAAGCAAGATGGAGTTGAAGACTTTTTGGTAGTTATTTTTGGAAGCTAACCAAGATGGAGTAAATAGAACACTTGTTTTGAGTTCTTTTTGGATATACGGATGTTTTGCAGTTTCGGTAATATTAAGTTTGAAGGGATTATTGTCGGAGGATGAATGTTTGAAACATTTTGAAGTTGGATGATGAATGTTGACTTAATGGATATTTGATTTGAATGATATTTTGCTTCTTCGCAATTTAAGTTTTGCTAAGTTGAGTTATAAGATACAAAAAAATCTGAAATTTAATTTGTAAGCAGGTGAAAACAATATATGGAATAAATTGTATTACTGCGAAAGTCCTCTTTTTGGTGACAAGAGAGTGTCACTGTTGTGTGTCTACCTCTATAAAAGGTTATCGGTGACACCCAATCGGTTGTCATGGTCGGTACTTTTAGTGACAACCTTTGTCACAGAATAATTTCTCTTCCGTGACAATATGGTGATGTCATTGTTATTGTCTGTGACATAATCACTTTTGTCACAGAAAATCTCTCTTTCGTGACACCATATTATTGTCACTGTTACTTTCGGTGACAATTGTGTCACGGAAAATTTGTCTTCGGTGACACCAAATTCTTGTCACTGTTGATAACATTCTGTGACAACTACACAATTTTGTCACCCTTGACTTTCAGTGTCATGGATATAATGACACCTCTCCTTATGTCACCAAAGATAATAGGTGACAAAATTTGGACATTTTGTGACATTTTTGCACGTCACCGATGGTGTTTTTTGTTGTAGTGTCATATCGCGTTAGATAGAGCTTGGTTTGGTGTATTTTTGCTTGGTTTGGGACTCCAGAAGTTAGGGCTTACTCCATCTTTTTTATTTTGGTTTGGATACTCGAGGCAGGGAATTCTACCTCTCTTTATATGTTATTTGGGTTCTCCTATGTCCTATGTGAGTATCTCCATGCTTTGTTTGAGATTGTATAGGTTGTTGTTTGGTCTGGATCAAAATCTGTTATCTGATGAAAAATCGCCATAATTCCGGACTCCTACCGGTAGGACTTTTCTTTCTACCGGTAGAATCTTGTCATCGTAATAAGGTGTGCTCACTGTTTTAAGTTTGTACCGGTAGGATTACAATTTTTCTTCATTTTTCCTTGAACTCTACCGGTACCATTTTTCTCCCTACCGGTAGAACACTAGCGGACCAAAGCTGTGCTCCTCTTGTTTCCAGTTTGTACCGGTAGGTGCCCATTCCCTACCGGTAGGTTACCTACAAAAAAGTTGAATCCTGACACATTGAAATCCCATTTTCTTTCCAATGTTCCAAGTCATGCCTTTGCTTATGTGATGTTATATATAATAAGAAAATGGCTAGTACTCTTTGTCTTTATGGACAATGTTGGGCATCTTGAAATGGTCTAACCCTGTAGACCGATGGAAAGAAAAGTATTGCACGACATTTGTACGAACAATACACTTGAGTATCTACACAACACGCGAACAATCGGGGCCCATCGATGGGTGGGTGCCTGGCAGGGGATATCAGAGTCCCATAATTAGCCTGGCAGGAGCTAATGCTCAAAATAATCACTCAAGGCCTAACCTTCAAGGTGGGTGCTTGGCAGGAGATATTTGGGGTCCCAAAATCAGCCCGGTAGGAGCTTCGGCTCAGACACACAAACAACATGACATGTTGAGACATAAGTCGGACGGGTATGATTTATGGGTTGAATGAAAGAAAGATTGGAGATTTTGGAACACTCGTTCATAATAATTGTGCTTCCTCCGTTGTCTTGATTTTCCATCATTCATTTGTCATGCTTATTTGCATATAGAGTTTGCGTAGATTTTTCTATTGGGCTAGTGTAGCTCAAGTCATATGCTATTTTCAGGTGCTAATCCGGAACCATAGCTTGCATGCCTGAAGTGCTTGACGTGTGGATATTGTTTTGAAAGCTAATTGAAAGAGTTACTTATCCATCTTTTGTAAATTTCTTTTGAAAAATGTATTTGTAACTAAAGTTGTAGAGACCCGTAAAATTTTTAATTATTGAAATGTTTATTAATTGGCAAAAAAAAAAAAAGGGTTTATTTAGTGATTATTTGTAGAGACCCGTAAATTTCCTAGTTAATTTTAATATTGTAGTAAAAGGAAATAAAAGAAAAGGAAAAGGGGTGAAAATGGTATGAACGCGAATGTGGGGTTATTTGTGCAAAGTTTTGACAAAATCAGGGGTGCTAGTGTAATTGTGTGTGTGTGCCGTGTATATGTTACCTGGGGAAAGATTTTTTTTTACTTTTTCCCATTTTCTTTTCATCTCATCTCTCAGTTCTCTCTCTCTCTCGATCTCTCTCGTTCTCTCAACCAAAAATTCATCTCCAAACCCAAAACCCATAATAATCAACTCCCAAACAATTTTCTACTCGCATTTTGGAGCTCATATTGCGTTGGACAAAGCTTGGTTCGGTGTATTGTTGCTTGAATTGGATTCCAGAAGTTAGGGCTTGCTCCATCTTTTCGATTTCGGTTTGGATACTCGAGGTAGGGAATTCTACATCTCTTTATATGTTATTTGGGTTCTCTTATGTCCTATTTGAGTATCTCCATGTTTTGTTTGAGCTTATATTGGTTGTTGTTTGGTCTGGATCAAAATCTGTTATCTGAAGAAAAATCGCCAAATTTTGGATTCCTACCGATAGGATATTTTTCTCTACCGGTAGAACTCGTTGTGATAGAGTGTACCCACTGTTTTGAGTTTGTATCGGTAGGATTACTAATTTTTCCCAAGACACCTACCGGTAGTAATTTTTCCTCTTCCGGTAGAATTCTTGTAAACTTGAACTTTGTTCCTCCTGCTTCTGTTCCTACCGGTAGCCCACTGTTTCCTACCGGTAGCCCACCTAACAAATGCCGAAACCTTCTGTGTCGTTGCAGCCTTTTTCTTCCTAAAGTTTTGGACTATTCTATGGGCTTAGTCATTCTATTATATTTATCCAATTAGAAGTCAGCTAGCCTAGTTGTCATCTTGTGAAATATGATGATATTTTATTATATACATACACGAATTATTCCAAAATTGGTAGAATCATGGAGGGATAAAAATGGGCTTTTTGCACGTCATTTGTACGAACGATTCACTAGAGCGCATAAATGGCATGCGATAGCTTGGCACGGAATATCAAGTGGTTCTAAGGTTGAGTTGAAATAACAAGTTTGGGAACAAAATGGAAAATACGATTGAGTTGATGTGTGAATATCCACTTAACATAATTATTCCTCTCTCATCCGTACTCTTGTAATCGAAATTTTGGAAACACATAGGGTGAAATGCGAAACGAGTAAATGTGAAGTAGATGTACGGGGTCATGAATACCTGGAAAGTATCGTGGGTATATGGGGCCCTAATCCCGGAATGTGAAGTGGATGTACGGGGTTATGAGTACCCGGAAAGTGTCGTGGGTATATGGGGCCCTAAGACCCAGAAAGTTCTCTCAAGTTCGTTCTTGGATGAGTTAATGGAGGAGAGATTATTTAAACTTATATTGGAGATCAATGGGAGGCGTGCGGGGTTCCTCGAACCGGAATATAAGTCGTTAAATACAAAAATGTACTAAATGGAAGTTTGAACAAAAAGGAAGGATAAAAGTTGACTAATAGATTGACTATCGATAGAAAAGCACTCCTTGAGCCTCGGTTTTGCCGATTCGAAGTTGGTTCCCATAGCGACCTCATTTGTCATCTAGAGTTTGATTTCTTTTGTTCTACTCATTCTTTCGTCTCACTCAATGGCATATAGAGTTTGCGTAGACTTTTCTACTGGGCTAGTGTAGCTCAAGCTTTATATTATTTTCAGGTACTAATCCGGAACCATAGCTTACATTGCTTGAAGTGCTTGGAGTGTGGTCACTACTTTTGAAAGCTAACCAAGAAGTTATTGGTCCATCTCCGCAAATTTCTTTTGAAAGATATATTTGTAACTAAATTGTAATTCTTTTGATTTGAAATATTGTAACCCTTAATCCTCTTTCGGCATTTGATACTTATGTTAATTTGGGGCCGTTGAGCCTATGTAGTAATATTTTGAAAACATTGTGAGCTTGAAAGGACGGTTATGGGAATGAGAAAACAGTAATATTTTGGGTACTGTACGGATATTGTGAGTATTTTTATTATGGAAATCATTTATAATTATGTTAAAAATTCAGGGCGTGACATTATTTGAATTAAGGATTGAAATGAGGGAATTGAATCTTGAGGGAGTGGGTGTGTGATTAAAAGATATAGGATTATATATATGGTGGGTGTGTGTGTAGGAGATTATATATCTCCTCTCCTTTCTCTCTCTACCGTCCCTCTCTCCCTCTCTCCACCGAAAAATCACTCTCTCTCCTCCTCTCACCCAAAAACTCCTTCAAGACCCCAAGAACCTTGAAGATCAACCACCCTTCGGCTCTCCAATCGCGTTCTCGAGCTCAAAATTTCGTGGGTCAAGCTTGGAGGGAAGTTTTTGTCAATTTCGAAGCTTTGGAAGTCTAGAAATCGCTTGGACTTCGATCAATCGCTTGGGTTTCGTTCAAACCACTTAAGGTAGGGATTTCTTACTCTCTCTATGTGTTTATGGGTTGATTATGTGCCTTGATCGTGCTGTGGTTCATCGTTGTTGTTGGGATTTCGTTGTTGAAAAGCTGAAAATCTGCAGAAAAGTTCCGTGGGATTGATACCCTCAAAAGGGGTATCGATACCCCTCTCTTCTCTGGACCAGATTCTGGCCAGGTATTGATACCGCCGTCTGGGGTATCAATACCCCCTTTTGTTCCGAATAGATTTGGTTCCTTTGTTCATTTTCGTGCTCGTTTGAACCTCGAACACTTCAAACATCTTTTGAATAACTTCAAATCACTTCCAAACTCGATTGTTTGTACCTCGAAAGAATCATTGACCAATCGAGCTCTTTAGGCTCTTGTAGTAGCTTATAAAGTGTAATATTAGACGATTAGGATAACCGTACATTATTTACGCTTTTGGTTTATTGAAGTGGATGTTGTGGCATGTCTCATTGAATGATATAAACTTGTTAAGTGCTATAGCATGACGTAGTGATTGGTGGATTGGCGGATTGGCGGACACTGTGGAGTTGTTATAGAATATCGTCGATTATCAAGTATATCGTAGGGTGCATGGTTGGTCGATAAGGGTTTGCCTAGTGGTCCGGAAGAGAATAGTTAACTCGTATTATCGTGCTTCATCTTGTTGATCCTCTTATGTTCCTTTGACACTCGTTCTATAAGATTCTCGTTTCGAAACTAGCCGGTGGTGTCGTGGGGTCGTTGTGGGTCCAGTACGTAGCATAGGGCGATGTAATAGATTTAGAGGAACAACGTGGACTTAAAGTATTTACCAATGTGCAATGGGGTGTGCTTATGAGTTTGTATACATTGTTGTAATGATATAAGAACGAATGTGACTTGGAAAGTGACGTCTGTTTATAAACGGTTTGATAATGCTTTTATGTTACATGAATTGTAAATTTTGAATTGAGGGTCCTGCAACGCAAGGTGTGGTAATTCGGAGACTCTAGAGGGCCCGCAACGCAAGTTGTGGTAATGCGGAAACCCAGGTGGAGAGAATTCAATGTGACGCAAGGGGTGGTAACAGTTGAATGTCTCGCTTGATGAAGAGAATTATGGTTGACTGTAGAAGTTTATGTTGACGTTTGGTTTGTTTGTTGACTAAGATTGTGGCTTCTGAAAAAGAGAATAAAAGGTTGACTCTATTGAGGTTTTATTAAAAAAAGAAACTTTGTTTTGAAAAAGAGGATTTTTGATAAAAATCCTCCGGTATTCTTGAGCGAATCAACGGATTCCGGCATTCAAACTTGAATCAACGGAGTTTGACCCGAAGTGGTCTTGAGTTTTCCCTAAGATTGTTTTGGAAATTAAAAATTAAAGTTTTATGAAATGAAATCCCATGGTGAATGGTATGAGTTGAGGAAGTTGACGTGGTATTCATTCGAAAAGCTATTAGATGGTTAGACAGTTGTTGTACTCTACTAGATCGATATGAGTTCAAATATTACTTCTAGTTGATGTTTGAATGGTTAAGAACGTTAGTGGGACGTCCAGGAGTTTCCAGTCTTAGTCCGTCTGTTCATAGTGGTAACTCTTGTATTTCACGTTCGTTTGTTGGAATTCATTCGCTCTAGTTGCATGTGTCATCGCATTTACATATAGCTTGAGTATAGATTTTCCTACTGGGCTAGTGTAGCTCAACAAAATCCTTCTTTTCAGGTCTAAATGCCGGGCAGTAGATTGAATGCTATGCTGTGATTGGACAAGAAGTTTTTGGAAGCTAGTTAGACTTAGTTACTCTCTCTCATCTATGTAATAGACTTACTTTCGTTTAAAAACGATTTTGTAACCAATTCACTTTTGAGTTATCTTTTGACTTAAGTTTGTAATTTTCTAAACACTTGTGCTTGTATTTAAGTTAATTTAAGTCGTGGTGCCAAGGTTGTAATTCTTTAAACTTGGGAATTTGGTTTGTAAATTGAACAGGTGGAAAATCATTTTGGGTATTATTTACCTTAAGCGAGGATCTTTTATCGAAATGAGATATTAAATTATGTTGAAAATCGAGGGCGTGACAAAAGTAGTAATTCTTTTGACTTGGAATATTGTATCAATTAATTCTCTTTCAAAATACGATACTTATGATAATTTGGGGCCGTCGAGCCGATATTGTAATATTTTGGAACCGTGTGAACTTGGAAACACAATTAAGGGATTGAGAATACAGGGATCTTTTTGGTACCGTACGGATATTTGTGAGTATTTTTATTATGAAAATCATTTATAATTATGTTAAAAATTGAGGACGTGACAAATTATCACATAGCGTCACATCTGCCTAAGAGGTTCGAGTCACCCACACCAACTCCTTCAAACACACGTACGCCCACCATACTAGCATTAAATCTATCTTCTAACCAAGTTTTCCTTAGAAGTCTGATATACAAGTACTGTTATCAACCCTTCACAATACGTATATCATATCACAATTACCAAACATGCTTTCATACTAAATAAAAGCTTATACCAATATCATAACAATAGGTTATAGTAATTGAAAAGTCTATAAGAAGATAACAAGGCTGGTATCAACATTTCAAATGATCCAAGGTGCCAAATCCAGTTCAATGTTCACAGTTTCTCAACTGAATACTTCATTCGATTCCTTTCATAAACCACAAACATTCAGATTCGGCCTTAATAGCATGCAACCAAGGCGTAAATAACGATCTCATTTCACAATTTGAATCGAAAGACACATACTCACTGACCACTACATTTTCACCCCTTGCATTGAAGTAAATATTATCCATTAATTAGGTTTCTGCATTACCACCCATTGCGTTGTAGTAATCCTCACATTCCAATTCTTAACTACAACCCTTCAAATTACACTAGTCTAGCAACTTTACCATTTGGCATTTTTCTCAAATCAATACATAACAAAGCATGCCAACAAAACCAATTCATAGAGCAAACACACATAAATAATCTAATCATTACAATTTCAATAAGAACACAAAATTCCACATCTTTCACACAGGAAATCAACCTTTATTTCACATCTCTTTTTACCACCTGATGGATCTCCTTCATGATGTCCCCGCGCATTAATGGTCTAACTTACAAGTACCTATAAAGACTCTTAACTATATAGCACCCATCAATGCATATCAACTATAAGTTCTTGCCAAGTAATTTTACCAAACTCCATTCGTTGTACTACAAGTGTCAAATAAGCATTCTACCACTCAATGTCACGTCACGACATCAATTAACTTATACATCGCGTCAACAATTCACTTGTCAAGTTGTCATCAAAAGTATAATCCATTTAATCCATTTTCTATTCCAACTGCTTCATTAAAATAATCCCCATTTATATAATATGGTTATTCCCATTTCAAATTTTAATCTAACCATCGACCATCTCACATTGCCTATCTCCTATAACATATCTTCAGTCATTAGTATACCACTCCCTGTCCAAGTATCGAGAATACATCTACCAATTCGCGTGGGCAATGATAACTCTAATGCTTCATAGGTCTCCTCTTCTAAATCTCTCACAATAATCATTCAACACATTTAGACATTCCGAACATGACTAGTACATTCCGATTAACCCAAACCCTCCACTCTTAGTAAAGATTACGCACTCTATAATCACTATAGCTCAACCCCTTGGAGAACTCTATCTCCTATTGCAATAGCAACCTCCCATATACTTCTTCAAATTGCAAACTCCCACTATAGATGACTACCCTCCACCAATTAAACCCATTTGTCTATCCACAAGACATAAAGAAAAGCAACCTTTCATCTTTCGAACATATATTAGATAAGAGTAACATAAGACCATTTCACATTCCTTTGACTGCATTTTAAAGTTCGTGTAGTTTTTACATGTTGTGTAAAGACCCATATTTTTTGAAAATTATTTAAAGAATTTATTAATGTCAGAATATGGAATAAATGAGGGATTTATTGAATTATATGATTTAGGGTCGATGTGAGAAGATTGGAAGTTGAGGGAGTGCAAGTGTGATTAGTGTATATGTTAGTATATATAGGGTGAGTGTGTGAGTGTAGGGGATAAAAATCCCAAATCTCACTCTCTCTCATCTCTCCCGGCCTCTCACCTCTCTCTCGGCTCTCTCTCTCTTTCTCTCTCACTCGCACTCTCACTCAAAACCCCAACAAATCAATGTCAACCCTTCATTAACCGACCTCAAATCCTTTACCTCTCTGCGTATTAGAGCTCGTATCGTGTCGATAGAAGCTCGGTGTGCTGTATTTGGCTCGGGGTCAATTTTGGAGGCCGAGGCTTGACCTCTTCACGTGTTTGCTCTCCGACTTCAAGGTAGGGATTTCTCTCACTCTTTGTATGTTTATGTGTTGGCTTTGTACATAAAATTGTGCTATGGTTGTTGTTGTTGTTGAATTCTCGAAAATCTGCAGAAAAGCTGCTCGTAACGTTCCCATATCAATACGGCGTTTTGCTGTATCGATACCATTTTAAAACAGAAGCTTTAGAATTTCTGATTTGCATTCCGTATCGATACGGCATTTTGCCGTATCGATACCAGATCATAATGGACAGTTTTTCAGCTTTTGTTCCATATTTCTTGGTTTTGACCCCCGATCATTTCTAACTTGTTCTAAACACGTTCAAATCACTCCATAATGTTGCTAATCGTATCCCTTGAGTTCATGGAGTATCTTTGCATCCCTCGCCCCTAGTTCGGTATGATTGGACATTGATTCCCATATGGACTTTAATTGAATTGAAATGACACCTTTTGTAAGTACGAGATTCATGAACACTCAATGCTATGTAGTACGGGGAGTGAGTTGAGATAACGAGTTTAGAAACAAAATGGAAATATAAAAATGAGATGCGAACCGTCTACTTAATGTCAATTTCCCTCTTGGCCTTTAAACCGTGAAATCAGGGTTTTTGGAAAACATGTGACAAATACAACAAAGAAGGATCGTGATCGGCATACGGGGTCTTGGTACCCGGAACATAAGACGGATGTACGGGGTCACACGCACCCAGAATGTAAAGTGGATGTATGGGGTCACGAGCACCCGGAAATGTATTGTTGGGTATATGGGGCCCTAAACTCGGAAAGTTTCTTGATGTAACGCCCCTAATTTTAGGGTACGTTAAATAAACATTTTATTATAAAAATGAAACGAGTCCAGCTCGTTATTACATCATAACTCTCGTAAGAGCTTTTGAAATACAAAATAGGACAACAAAAGGAAACTAAGGTTCCTACTCTACGGCTCCTCTTGCTTCTTCATCCTAGCCAGCTCCTCAGCTCCGGACGCCTCCAAGTGAACGGTCCATCTTGATCATCTACAAGGTCTGACACATTATACCAGCGTCGCCACCGATATAATATGTCAGGGTCACCAAAAAAGCAACACCGTGAGCTACAACGCTCAATAGGAAATCCTTACCCACCGACGGTAAACAATTACAACAATACTAACAATCATACATCGTTAATCGTCTATCGTTGGTGTCCAAGATTTCCCGATTTCTCCTACGCGACTCATCGTAGACCGTGTCAATCATTTTCACTTACAAAACAACCTTTCAAAAACCTTTGCATTGGCTCCGTACCGCGGATAACCAAGCCTTTCAAAAAAATCTTTAGCATTGGCTCCGAACCGCGGATAACCAAGCCATGCACACCCAACCTCGGTTCCGCCGTTCCGGGTTCCCGAGTATCCTCACAATGGTTCCGCCGCACCGGGTTCCCATTGGCACACATTGCATTGGCTCCTCTCCACGGATAACCAAGCTATACCTCACCATGGTTCCGCTGCTCCGGGTTCCCATGGGAACGCACAATGGTTCCGCTGCTCCGGGTTCCCATTGGCACACACCCTCACAATGGTTCCGCTGCTCCGGTTTCCCATTGGAACACACACACACACCTTACACAACGGGCAAGTCCGGCGACATTGCGATTTTCAACACATTTCAACCTTTTCAAACACACCCTAGGTGTCATGTTTCTACTTTCTCGATTCTCGTGTCTCGTTACATGCAAAGACTCCATGGTAGGACAAAAGTAAACATCAAACATCGTAATCCAACAAGATTATCCAACTCTATATTTAACATGCTCAATTCAACGCTTAAAGCATAACGCCACAAGTAATACAAGCAATTCATCTTAAAGATCAAAATACAAATACTTGATATGAAAAGTAAATAAAGATAACTCACTTTAAAACGGAAGAATACGAGATCTTACATATACATAGGAATAGGGTAAGAGTATCCTACCTTGATCCGAAACTAGTCGGGGCCGAATAAGCTAGGTGGAATTTCTCCCGAATCTGGACCGAACTTCGGACGGCAGTAACTCAGTCAATCTTTGGCCGAATAGAGTCGTTCTTGGGTCGAGAACGAAGATCTCTAAACCCTCTACAACTCTCGAGAAGGAAGTTAATTCTAGAAACGACCTTAGGTTGGAGAAAAATGGGGATGAACAAAGAGACAGTAAGCTGTCCAGAATTGAAAATCCAGAATTTTCACTGAACTTTGGATGACGATATCTTGGTCATTTCTTAACCGATTGGGGTGATTCTTGAGCCTAACTTCAAGGTTTCGAAGTGCTCTACAACTTTCCAGAAGGTAGTTGATCCTAAAAACTACTCTAAGCAGGAAAAAATGGAGGATTTCCGACGGGACAGTGGCTGCCCAGAAAAACAGAAAATGGTTTCTAGAGAGAAGGAAGAGCTATTGCTTGAGGTGTGAGTTCAAAGCATGAGAATGGCCTTCTATTTATAGGCAAGAGCTTGGCCCTCTCCTCTCTCTCTCTCTCTAAGTCTCACCTTGACACTTGGCATGAATCTTGGAAGATCAAAGGCAATCCTAGGCTTGCATGGCTATTTTTGTACCAAGATTTGATCTTGGATCAATTGAATGGCTATGATTGATCCTTGGTGGGCAAGAAAGAGATTGGTACAAGATCCAAGGGTTCAAATAAATGGAGAGTTAATTACTTAGTTAGGAAGAAAGATATACACCAAGATATGAAGTACAAGGGAAATCAACCAAGGTACATCCAATCTCCTTCCTTCCTCTTTCCTCCTTCCTTCCTCTCTCTCTCTCTCTCTCTCTCCGGCCTCTCTCTCCTCTCTCTCTCTCTCTCTCTCTCTCTCAAGTACTCACACATATATATACATATATATATGCAAGTAAACAATTAAACTAATGGATATTTTGTACAAGAGATCAAAGGGATTTTAAAAGGACAAGATTTTCCCATTAAAACAAATCAATAGGCACATGGGTTCATAGCCAATAAAAATAACCAAGTACTAGAGTAATATATTCATAAGTACTTATGTATCAAAACCCTAACAAATCATAAATAAGGGTACTTTGGGAAATCTTGGTATTAAGTACTTTTATATTAAAATAATGGGTACTTTGGCTCATGGGGTTAAAAGAAAATATTAAATTAATCAACCCATGTACTAGGTTGAAAGATGAACCTTTTACCCAATGGATAATAACCACCCTAACTTTTATTATCCAATGGATAATAGTTGCTAGGGAGATTATATAATAAAATAATCCAAAAAGGTACTTTAAAGTAATCAAAAAGTTACTTTTTACTATTCATAGTACTTTAACCAAATATACATTTAATATAAACAAATGGGGTTTCTATTATCCAATGGATAATAGTTTCCCTAACATTTATTGTCCAATGTACAAAGAATAAAACCAAAAATATTTAAAAGAAAAAGAATAATCAAATCTTAGTCTAGGGTTCAAAAAGTTCAAAGGGTTCGCGAGGGGCAAAACGGTCAATTTGCGGTTAGGGAAAAGTAACTAGGTAGCTTCCTAGCTTAGTTTCTCCAATCGGATGGTTAAAACTAGTTAGGCTTGCTAAGCGGACTAAAGCGTCAAGAAATAATTTTTCAAGGGGTAAAAATGAAATTATGACAAACTTTGGAAATTAAAAGCAAATCCAAGTAATAAAAATAAAATTCAAATATTTAACGAAATTTTTAACGACCGAAAATCAGGGTCGTTACACTTGAGTCCATTGTTCAGTGTGTTATTGGAGAAAAAGTTATTTGATCTAACATTTGGAGGATCGATGGGAGACGTACGGGGTCCACAAGACCTGGAATGTAAGACATATAACGGAGAAGTGTTTGAATGAAATTTCGAACGGAAATGGGAAATGTAAAAGATAACTAAGGGATTGACTAGATCAATCAATGGTAAGTGAAGTGCTCATTAAGTCTTGAGTTTCCAACATGAAGTCAGCATTCGTTTGTATTCCCTTTTGTTGTTCCAAACTTTATTCTTTTTATGTCAAAATCTTCTCATTTGCATGCAAGGTTTGTAGAGATTTTCCTACTGGGCGTGTGTTTGCTCAACCATTCATTTTTTAGGTATAAATCCGGAGCTGTAGCATGGAGTGCTGTGCATGCATTGATTGGAAAACCTTTTGAAAGCTAACACTGAGGAATTACCAAGACATGTTTTGTAAAATCCTTTGGGAGATGGAATCGTAGTTTCAATACATTCTTTTGACTTACTCTTTTTGGATTATTGTCTAAGAATTTGGAGCCGGAGCGCTATTATTGTAAACTTTTAGACTTGATTGTTCTCTCAAATGAATTATGGGAAGTATTTTGGGGTATTATGATGTATTATTGCAATGGACTTTCATTGAAAATGTTATTATTATTATTCTGTTTAAAATCCAGGGCATGACACGTTGTTTTCACCTAAATGAATGAGTTACCCAACACTATAACTTGACCATACTTAGTCAAATAACTTAAGAAGAATATATGCACTTGGATGTCCGAAGAATACACAAAGCGTTCAACTAACAACAACACTACAGCCTAATCGCTTATATAAGAAGGGTTAACAAGTACGACTTAAGGTGCACCTAGCCACTCTCTAGGTGTAGTCACTCAAAACAACAAGCTAGACAATTGAAATTTCTCTCTTTTTTTTTGATAACCCCAAGTCTCCTCGTATTTTGTCTTATAAACTCCGGTACGCGTATCGACCTCACAAGATTCCCAAATCGAGCCTAGATCGCTCGTCATATCACTATAACAACTCTCTTTATGCCTAGGTCTAGATTTAACAGCACATAGCACCTAGGGGTGCCAATTCATTTTCAAGCAAGTAAGATCACATAAACATATACTCTACATAGCACAAAGCACGTAAGCATGTAAGTGTCCGGCAAGCAGGCACATAGGCACATTACTTACAAAAGACCTGTGTCAATCAACATTTAACAGGACATGCAATAGAAGCCAAGTCCTCTCCCTTCAAGGTTCAAGACTAAAGATGTTTAGAGGCTCTTCGTTATCATGAAAGCAATTCATTCTACTATTTTTTTGATTTTGTGAAGATAAACAGACAAGGTGATCTTAATAGCATCTCCTGTTTTCCCATAATCCACCAATCTATCCTTTAACTTCGGTTCAGATCCTAGTATGCACTAGGCCCATCCAACACTAACATTCCCTTTAAAATCAAACACATATTTAAGCAAAACATTCAAAGTAAATGATCTTAAAAAAAGACAGGTGAATTCCTTTAACTCAGAGATTGTTACTTTGCACTATATGATATTGAGTCAAACTTCTAAAAGTCACTATCGACAATTTATTTCCCCTATTTGTTTGTAAACCAACCGGTTTCTCACTATGACACGGTAACACACATCTTTAATGACATAGAGATACATTCACAAAGAACTCATTAGACAGCACGAGGTCATTAAACATGCATACTCGTTATAATGTTACTCTTTGTTCTTTTGCAACTTAAATTTACAAATCAAGTATTCCCATATACGAAAGCATGAAATCAACAAGCAAGTACAATTTTTGACTACGACATCGCATGATCTATCTGAATTCAATTTTATAGAAAAAATAATGTAAATCTTTCCATTGTTTATCCTATTTAAAGAGTATCACTTCTAGATGTTCAATCATGAAGTCACGATGGCCAGTCGTACTTCAGGTTGAATATCCAGAATTAGATTCTCAAAATCTTAGAAAAATGAGTTCCACACAGATTATAAACATCCACCTTTACTAATCAAAACATCTCTTAACATAAACATATTCAATACACTACAGATTCAATCTCTATCACTCGAAACAACACAAATTGGCACCAAGTGTGAATAGCATACACTACAACAAAAATTACATTTTATAGTGTTCGAAAAATGCTATTGAATGTCATATATAGCGTTCTTCAGAACGCTGTATTAGCTGATGCTGTTAAAAGTCAAGACTTTTAATAGCGTTTTTTGAACGCTATCTTAGATAAACTTTTAATAGCATTTTATGAACGCTGTCTTATATAAACTTTTAATAGCGTTTTTTGAATGCTGTCTTAGATAAACTTTTAATAGCATTTTTTGCACGCTAAGTTTGAGATTCTTTTAATAGCGTGTTTGCCATTACACCACTCATTTAATATTATTTTTTTATTACATTCAACGCCAATTGTAAAACAATTATTAGAAAAACACGAATATAATCTAAAACCTCAATATTGCCAATGTAATTAACCAAATTCATTCAATCAGGCAAGTATTCATTACACCAGCTTTTGAAACAACTCGAAAACACAAATTACATGAAAGAGTTGCAAGAATTACAATAGATTCATATAGTACCTAGGTGTCTGATGTTACCAAAGGTAGCCATAAACAAGCTAACCAACATATTACTTGAAAATATTCTATGCTGCAAGCTCGTTGAAATTGTTGCAATCTTCGAGCAATTTGGTCTCTCTTTCCTCCTGAAGCCGAACACGTGGAATTGATGCAATCTTCTTGATTCCCTGTGGTACAAAATTTTGGATCAATAGATGGGTGTAGAATAAGCTCATGATTCGCGAAAGTATTCATACTATAAAAGCACAAGCATTATTAAATAAGTGAATCACTACGGAAGTGCATCATCAAGATGCATAATATAACTTAGAATTACCTAAGAAAACTCCTAAGTACCTACGTATAAGCCATCAAAGAGAAGTTCAATAATACAAATAAAAACCTTACAAAACTGTGTAACTAAGCAATCGGTAAGCAAAAAAGGTAGGTAACAATCTGACACACATGCATAGGATGAGAGCTTAAGGATTTGACCAAGTGTACATGCCTCTGGTCAGTAGAGGTACTTGGAACAGTGTTGATTTCCCCTTTCAATAGTCAACTCAATATCTCAAGCAAGAGGCACATCAACATCATTGTCTTATGGATCTGCTCGCCAAAAATTTAGGAAAAAACCATGTTAAAACCCATGTGGTTGTCCAAACTGGTTTCTAAATATTTAGGAAGAAACCTATAAGACGAAGGGAAAACGAAACAACTAGGTTAAAAACAAGCTTGGGTACTTAATTTGGGTCCTCCTAGTAGAAGCATGTTTATTACTCTGCAATCTTCCATTTCTACCTATCCTCCATTGCAACCTTTTCTGTAGCAAGATATTAGTTCAACAACACAAAACTCCTCTCACCCCATTAATTTGTATCTCAATCGAACCAATATTCTATTCAAAGTATAGGAAACAACAAAGCCAGAAATGCTATTGAACAGATAGTGCTTAGGAAAAAATGCTATCACTTAATGCTATAAAAAGCCTAATTTATTGTAGTGTCAGCAATTAGAATACCATAATATTCCAGCAGATACCTTAAAGATAAATGGTAGAATCTTCAGCTTAGAAAAAGGATACACAGTAGTAGAATCTTCAGGCATTGCTCTCTGTTTCTCTCATCACTTCAATGGCATATCTGTGTTCAAGTTGCTTCTAACAAGTCCGTTTTCTGATACAGAACAATGCCTCAGATGACAGAGAGAAAGCATTACTTGATGTAGCTAATGACGGGAAACTCTTTGCTTTTCACGGATGTGGTCAAATACCATTCTTGTGGTGTTATGATTCTGCATTTACTCTCTTCAGTTTCAATAGTAGGCCATCCTTCAGTAATATAAGACGAGCATGTGAGAAAAGGTATATACACTTATAGAAAAAAAGAAGAAGAAGTGGCTTAAGTGTCAGATTATGTGTAACAAGGTCCCGGGTTAAAAAGGAACTTAAAGCACAAAATCCAACTACTAGTACATCTAAAGCATACAAAACATGCTAAAACAAGCAAAGGTTTTTAGACTAGACTAGCCTCTCTCTATTAGAGGGTAGTTACTTCTACGTTTCCTCCCCTTCTTATCACAAAACACTATAATTGCTTCTCTATCACAACATTTCTAAAAAAACCGCTCTCAATTAATGCTATTGTATGTCATAATTGTTGTAGTGATGGTGTAGAGTTCATAACTATTGAAAGTCATAAAAAAGTGCACATTCTAGCGACAACCTTTGTAAATACATCCCATCAGTTTGGTCAACATGAACCCTACTTCCATAAACAACGGTGATCATCTCATGACAACATTTACACATGATGGTGTGTGTATGAATAGATGAGGTGTAATGAATTTATTGGAAAACCACCAACACATTAAATCATATAAACTTGCAAGACAAACCCATACAAAGCCCCACCATTGCATGATTTTAGACCAAATAAACCATGATACTCTGCACTGCATTAGAATGTGAACAGGGGTTTCAAGCATTTGCATATAGAAAGAAGACATACTGTAGGGGGATGAAAACAATTAGCGTTCTGAACAACACTAAACTGGAACGGCTTCACGCGCCTCTACACCGGAACACTAGTTCTTCATCGGAGCCCTAATCTGCAAAACAGACAAGGGGTGAGTGCACCTTTGCCTCTCGTGGCAAAGGCCCTCCGATGGCTAAGTTAGTATCACGTACTGGTGAACAAACCCTAATTATCAGTAGGAAAGCAATAAGAGATAGCCAAATATCGCCTACCTTTTACCTCCAGGTTTACCTCGTATTTATAGATTCACGGATGCTTGCTGCCCAAGCATCCTTGTTGTATTAGGATTCCCACCTCGTATAGGAAACCTAATATCTTATGGATTCTCGTTCCCTTATTTGTTTAATAGCTTAACCATTATGGGACTCTTTCCCATAATTATCCGAACACCCTACTCACGTTGGGTCTCTTGCCTCGATCCTATACACTCGGGATTTTATTCTCTTACGGAATATTACCATTCCGGAGTATTCTTGCCATATTACGATTTAGGGCAACTTCCTCCACTGTCCGGCTACCTCTTTGCCGATCAGTCCTCCTGGACCAATGACCCCACATGCAACTGGTCCATGTCGCTATACCTGGACAGACGACTTCACAGGTCTTTTGTCCTTATCAGCCGAACAGACAACCTGGGCCAATAACTTCTCATGTCACTGGTCCATACAGCCGTTCATCGTACTGCCCGGCGATAAGCTAATCATGCCTACCACGTGCCCCCGTTGCATCACGTGCTCGGTAACTAATTATAGATGTTCGGGAATACCTCCCTACAATTGCTCCCTAGCCTCATCCGTTTGCCGCTGTTCGGGGGCAATGGGTGAGGCTTTTCAGAAACAACAGTCCTGGACCATATTCGTCCAGACCCGGGCAGTCATCACGTTTAATACCCTTCGATGTTTTTGGCGGCTTCGTCATTATACCGTCTCGGGGCAATGACTCCACGTGGCGTATCTCGTACGCCTCGCATTAAATTTGAACTGACGTTTCTACCAAACGTCGTTAGCACATTTTTCGCTTTCCGTTACTTATCTCGTAACGGCGTAGAGAGAGACATTTTGTCTCCGTCCGTCTTCCTTAAACCTCTAAAAAAGGCTTTTAGTTTCTTATAAGTCAGAAAAAACTCTTTCTCGCCTCCAGCTGTTCTGAGCGATTTGAAACGCCATCGCCGCCGTCTGCGTATTTCTTTCTTAACACCAGACACCGCGGTAGTTCATCTCGTAAGCTTCTCCGCCCCCTCTCGTTGTAAGCTCTTTCTCTCTGGCTCATCTGTTCCCAGGGATTTATTCGTATCCCTATTAGATTTTGATTGTTTCATAGTTTTCCTCTGCATATTCCAATGGCGAATATGGATGATAGTGGCCCAAAACCCGGGAAATTTAGAAAGCTCTGTGAAACCCCGTCAGCCATGGCGGCTTTTAGGAGAGATTATAACGTCCCAGACAATGTAGGGCTTGAACTTGCCCCATTAGATGCAGATAGAGATGGGGGCACATGGGATAGGATGTGTATTCCCATTGTTGCCATCGTTGAGGGGGGAGTTAGATTCCCCCTCCACCCACTACTCCGTCAGGTTTTAAACTGGTATCGACTTACACCGATGCAAGTTTCCACTAACTTCTTTAGACTAGTAATGGGGGTAGTAGCTTTGAACAGAATATTGGGGACCCAACTGGGAATCTGGGACATCCAGTGGTGGTATGGCATCGTGCTAAACACCGACTATAATACCTTCTATTTCAAAGTTAGGAAAGCAGAGAAGCGTCTCGTGCTCAATCTACCAGACTCTGCTCGCGATCACGAGATCGACTTTCTCTACGTCACTGGAGCATTCGAACCAGTAGACGAAGACGGCCAAGTGGTGGGCTTCCACTGCCCCCACATATGGGGCTACCCACGTATGCTCCTTTTTCCATTTTTCCTTGTAGCTTTTGTCTAACTTTCCGTTATGGTTTCTGACCTTTATTGTGCTTTCTGCCGTGCAGCGAGTAACGCAAACAAACGTCCCAGAGCTGAACCCAGCTACCTCCGAACAGCGGAGATCAACAGGATCTTGAGATACAAGGGGGAACCAGGCTCCCCAACATTTGGTTGGGGTCGTGACGCCAACGTATTATTAGGCTACGACCCTGCTTACAAGGGATTCATAGACAGGAGATTGGCCAACCCGAGCAACAGCGGCGCCTCCTCATCGACAGCTCCACTACAACCACGAGGTTCAGGGTTGCAGGCGGAAGTTACCGTTGCCGGACATCCAGGGGAAGTTACCATTCCCGAAGGCGTCCCTGTTACCCGCGTGGTGCTCAGGAGGTCTAGAAGGCTGCAGGCTACTCCTGAACAACAAGCCGGACAACCAGCTTCCATCTGTGCCACGAGTCAATCTTCCTCCTCCGGCTATTCTCGCTCTCCTCAAGATCCAGGTACGATGTCTCATCAACCTTTGGACCTCAGCACTCTTCTTACTGTCCCTAGACGAGGACGAGGTGCCTCTAGTAGAGTGGCATCAACTGGTGCTGCCCCCCCCCCCCCCCCCCGAGATCACATCGCACTAGGGGGGGATCTACCAGGACAACATCATCCCAGCAAGAACAGGACAGCTCCTTCGAGGGAGCTGATGCTCATCGGGACAAACGTCCTCGGAGCAACGAGGTCGAGGACAGCGACATCACTGCTACCTCAATACCACTGGAGACGCCATCACCGGGCACCCAGGTTGCTGCTGAAGTCTGGGCTCCTCAGCTCATGAGGGGGGACCGCCCCGTTAATGTTGGAGATAGTGCAAGTTCCTCCGAGACTGCACTGGCCCTAGCTCAGGGCCTCTCACTCCCAGTGGACATGCAAAAAGAGATGTCCTCGCCTGCTAATAGACTTGTATCCACTGGTCTCGTCAGTGGAATTAAGGTAACCAGACTTTTTTAACTTCTGCTTCGACTATAGTTTCCAAAAAAACCTTTTAACTCATGTTTGGTGTTTGCAGTTTATTCAAAAGATGATGGCCTTGGGCCAGAAGTACCAAGAAGCTGACGCTGAGAGAGTCAGACTTCTAAATGACAACACCAGGCTGCTCCACTCAATCTCGAGGCTGGAGAGAGAAAGGGACAAGGCCAAGGCTGAGGTGGTGGAAACCAAGGCCAAACTTGAGACTACCGAGGACAGCCTTGCTCAAGCTCTGACAGAAATTGACAGCACAAAGAAGGCTTCATTCGATGAAGGGTACCAAAAGGGGTTCGACACGACAACTGCGAGCTACGTGAACCAGATGCCTGCCATTCAGGATCAGATCTGGGCAGCCTGCTGGGAAACATGTCTGGCGAAGGTTGGGGTTGCTGAAGATTCTCCCCTCTGGGAAGACAACAAACTATCGAGCCGACGTGCACAAATGGCAGATGAACCCCAGGGAGATCCTGAGGATGATATCGATCAACAGATCGAGAATTTCGCTGGTGCTGAAGAAGGAGTCCTTACTGAAGTGCTGAGGTCTGCCCCTGTGGAGTCACCTGCTCGGGGATCAAACATCGACCCCATAGCTGAAGAAGGGGATGCTGGTGATGATGAAGTCCTAAGGGAGGTTGGAACAGAGGAAGCCGAGCAATCAACTCTTGAGGTCCAAGAATTGGACTGAATAAACCATGAAATATTTTGCAGGTCCTGAGCGACCGTAGTTTGATTTAGCCCTGCGAGGCATCAAATCATCTTTTCTTTTTTTGTTTGTTTTACATAAGTACTTAGCCCCTCGTGGCATGACTTTCTGGATTTCAACTCTCGGCCCTTCGTCGCCTTTGTGTGGGTATCTAGTACTTTTATTACGAAACACCTCGTGCTTTTAATCTACTTTCGTTTGTAGCTTTCTGCAAGTGCTTCGTACTTGGACTTCCCTTAAGAATGTTCGAACTTAAAATTGTTTACCTACTGTTTTGACATATTTCGTCATAACAGAACCAAGCCTTTCGTACTTGATTTCTTGCATGTTCACATATGCAAGCCTCGAATGTTTGTATCCACACCTGAACAGCCGTATGTGTTCTATATGCATCCCAAGTATTTTCATACTTGGGGTAAGTTTCACATACTTAGATTTTATTAAGTATTTGACATGTCTCGTTATGCCTCAGAGAATCAAGTATTTCGTACTTGGTTATTTTGCATGTTTACGTATGCAAGCCTCAGGGTATATTCGTACTTAGGCATTTCATAAGTATTTCGTACTTGAGGTATCTCATACCAGATGTTGCTTGAGCTTAAGTCGAATTTAATACAAAGGATAACTGTAAGTTTCTCGGACTTATAGTATAATCATTTACTCAAATGATTGTGCCCGAACAGCTGCATGTGTTTTGTATGCATCCTTAAGAGTTTTAGCGCTTGTTCGTGTGCCAATCCCATGCTCCCCAATATGAATGGAGAAAAGAAAAATCAGTATTCATATTAAAAAACCAGATATTTCAAAAAGCTGAATATACTGTGAGGAAAAGAACGTCTTTATTCATAGACTGAACTTAAGGGGCGTTATTCGTACCCCTTACAACTAAAACAGAGTAAGAAACACAAGGGAATTTTATCCGTAACTCCCACACAATCACGTAATGCAATAAAACTAAATTCTTCTAAACAAAGAATTTTCTCAGATTATGAACATTCCATGGCCTCGGAATTGGGACGCCGTCCAGATCAACCAATCTGTAAGCCCCAATGCCCACAATCTCAGTTACCCGATACGGGCCTTCCCAGTTGGCCCCGAGCTTGCCTTCGTTGGCTACCTTGGTGTTGCCGAGCACCTTTCGTAGTACAAGGTCCCCAACACCAAATTCTCGTGGGTGAACATGCTTATTGTAGCTCTTCATCAGTTGTTCCTGATACGAGGCCAAATGGACTAGGGCCCTTTCTCTCCTCTCCTCGGCGAGGTCAAGCTCAATTTCAAGGGCTCTGTCATTGCCCCCACTTTCAACCAACACAATCCTGTTGGTTGGAAGTCCCACTTCCAGAGGTATAACTGCCTCTGTACCGTATGCCAATGAATAGGGGGTCTCTCCCGTAGACCTCCTCGGTGTTGTCCTATGTGCCCATAAAACAAGGGGCAATTCATCGGGCCATTTCCCTTTGGCTTTATCCAACCTCTTCTTGATCCCATCAAGAATGGTTTTGTTAGATGCTTCTGCCTGCCCACCCATTACTCTGGGGGTAAGCTGGAGTTGAATAGTAATTTCGGATTCCGTACTGGGCACAAAAGGCCTTAAATTTCTTTTGAAATTGGGACCCATTATCAGTGATCAAAGAATAGGGGACCCCAAATCGAGTAATAATACTCTTCCACACGAACCTTTCTATCATGGGTTCGGTGATTTTAGCCAGCGGTTCAGCCTCAATCCACTTGGTGAAGTAATCCGTCGCAACTAAAAGGAATTTTCGATTCCCAGTTGCCTTGTGCAATGGACCCACGATATCCATTCCCCATTGAGCAAACGGCCAAGGACTCGTCAAAGGCACCAGATCCTCCGCTGGTGTTCGAATCATTGGTGAGAATTTCTGACACTCTCACAAATTTTAACATACATCTTTGCATCCTCCTGCATATGTGGCCACCAGTAGCCTTGGGTAATTGTTCGGTGGGCAATGGATCTTCCCCCAGCATGACTCCCACATGTTCCTTCATGTATTTCGTGAAGAAATTTCTGCACCATCTCGGGGTGCACGCACAGCAAATATGGGCCCGTGAAGGACTTTTTGTAAAGCTTTCCTTCTGGGGATAGCCAAAACCTTGCGGACTTGGTTTTGACCTTATGTGCCTCCTTCTTGTCAATGGGGAGTATTTCATCTCGTAAAAACTCCACGATTGGGTCCATCCAACTCGGACCTTGGTTTACTTCCAAAACTAACTCCACGCTTCTCCCAATGCTCGGCTCAGACAGATACTCAACTGCAACTCTTCGCTTGAGTTCGGTTGGAACCGCTGCAGCCAGCCATGCTAGTGAATCGGCATGGGCATTTTGTCCGGAACTTATCTGTTCAATGTGGACCCTCTCGAAGGTGTCAAGTAAATCTTTGGCGGCTTCCACGTATGCCGCCATTTTCTCATTCCGGGCCTGATACTCGCCGGACAGCTGATTTACCACAAGCTGCGAGTCACAATGCACCCTAACTCTTTTTGCCTTCAGAGTCTTCGCACTTCTTAATCCAGCTAGGAGTGCTTCGTACTCCGCCACGTTATTAGACGCGCTGAATCCCAGCCGAACAGACAGTTCCATCATAATTCCTCCAGGAGGAAAGAGAACAACACCAATTCCTGAACCAGTATTACAAGCTGATCCGTCAACGAATAAATTCCATTCCGTATCATCCTGTTCGGCTGAGACTTTATCCCTTGCGGACAATGTTCTACTCTCCTGTCCCTTTTTCGTAGGAGGCAGGGGAGCTACCGTGGGAGAAAACTCTGCCACAAAATCAGCCAACACTTGGCCTTTGATTGCTGTTCGCGGTTGATAATCAATATCATATTGACTCAACTCGACGGACCACGTCGAGATTCTTCCTGAAAAGTCTGCCTTTCGTAGCAGAGACTTCAGTGGAAATTCACTGTACACCACCACCCTATGGCTCTGGAAATAGTGTGGTAGCTTTCTCGTCGCTGTCCTAAGCGCCAGGACAAGTTTCTCCAGGGGCAGATACCTCGTCTCTGCATCTAGCAATGTCTTGCTAACATAATATATTGGGATTTGCTCAATTCGCAAGTCCCTTAACAGGACTGCACTCACAGCATGCTCAGAAACAGCTAAGTACAGAATCAAGGACTCACCTGGCTGCGGAGTTGACAGAAGAGGAGGCTCGGCCAGGTACTTTTTCAAGTCCTGAAATGCTTGCTCACATTCTGCTCCCCATTCAAATCCTTCTCTTTTCTTCAACAACTGAAAAAAGGGCCTACACTTGTCACTCGATCTGCTGATAAATCTATTGAGGGCTGCAGCCATGCCAGTTAGTCTCTGGACCTCCTTCGTGGTTTTGGGACTTTGCAGCCTCTGCAAGGCCGCAATCTGATCTGGGTTAGCTTCGATTCCCCTCATAGTGACCAAGTGCCCTAGGAATTTGCCAGAACCAACCCCAAACGCACATTTCGAGGCGTTGAGTTTCAATTTGTACTTCCTCAAGATCTCAAAGACTTCTCTCAAGTTTGTAATATGCCCTCGCTTGTCCCGGCTTTTCACCACCATATCATCTATGTAAACCTCCATAGTTTTCCCGAGCAGCTCCCTGAACATGATGGTTGCAAGCCTTTGGTATGTCGCCCCTGCGTTTCTCAGCCCAAACGGCATGACACTATAGCAGTACAAACCCCGTGGGGTGATGAAAGACGTCTTTTCCTGATCGTGCCCAAACATAGCAATTTGATGGTATCCGCGGTACGCATCAAGAAAACTCATCCGCTCGTAGCCAGCTGTTGCGTCAACCAATTGGTCTATTCTTGGGAGGGGGAAACTATCCTTAGGGCAGGCTTTGTTCAAGTCTGTGAAGTCCACACAGACACGCCACTTCCCATTCTTATTCTTCACGACCACGGTGTTGGACAGCCACTCAGGGTAGTGAACCTCACGTATTGCTTTTGCCTCAAGCAATCGATTAACTTCTTCGATAACAGAATCCACGTGCTGTACAGCTGCCCTACGTTTCTTCTGAATAACTGGCTTGTGCTGAGGGTCAACGTTCAGATGGTGACAGATTATGTCAGCATCTACACCAGGCATCTCTTCTGGTACCCATGCAAACACATCAACATACTCCTTCAGAAACTGTATTGAGTCGGTCTTTTCCTCTGCTGGTAATGACTCCCCAATCAAAAAATATCTTTCAGGATCAGCCTCGTTGATCTGAATCTTTTCCAGGCCTTCGATTACCTTATCGGCCGGGCATCTTCCGACATCCTCGATAGTCGGTTGATCTGGCACTTCCAGTGTGTGAACATGGTGGGCCTTCGAGGCTTTCTTAATGATGGAGATCAAACATTGTGGGGCGGCTTTCTGGTTACCCTTGATTGATTCGATCCCGTTGGATCCTGGGAATTTCACCATCTGGTGGTAAGTCGATGAGACTGCCCTCATTTTGTGTAACCAGGTTCTTCCTATAATCGCGTTATAAGAAGAAGGGACGTCTACGACCAGAAAGTCCGTCCTCAAAACAACTGATCCTGCCCGAACAGGCAGTGTTACCTTTCCAAGTGGCCAGACTGCCCCCGCACCAAACCCAATTAATGGCGTTGTGGACTGTTCCAAATCTGTCTGGGCCAGACCCAGCTTCTTGAACGCGTCGTAGTACATCACCTCTGTACAACTTCCTGAATCCACTAGGATCCTTTCAATGTCATACTCCCCAATTCGTAGGGTTATGACCAGAGCATCGTTATGAGGTATCTGGACCTCTCCCAAATCATCATCTGTGAAGGCTATGCTCTCATTACATACATCACTCTCTCGCCCTCTTTTATTACCCAATCGCATCACATGCTGATCGTGCTTAAACTGTCTTTGCAACAGTCTAACCTCATTTCTCGTATAAGGTGCAGCCAACCCATGTATCATATGGATTACTCCCTTAGGATTCTGCTCGTAATCCAGTTCCATGGCCTTCCCCTTTTCCTTGGGGTCTTCCTGGATGTACTCCTTGAGATAGCCCCGAGAGACCAAATCATCAAGGTGTTTCTTGTACATCTCGCAATCTTCAGTCATGTGGCCCCAATCCTTGTGGTAGCTACAGTGCTGATTCGTAGCACGTTTAGCGTCTTTATCTCCGCCAAGACTCGGGGGCCACTTGAAGTACAGTTGATTCTTTATTCGATAAAGAATCCTATAGATTGGCTCCTTCCAAACAGTAGTGATAGAAAAGAAGGACTTGGGATCAGGGGCTTGCTTTTCCTTGTACGGATCCTTCTTAGCCTGCCCGTACTCCTTCCGTTCCTTGTACGTTTTGGGCTCAGGTTTATCCACCGTCTTGGCAGGCGTTTTGGGCTGTTCGGCAGCAATCCTGCCGTCCTCGCGGAGTATGTCATCCTCCATTCTGGCGTGCTGCTCTATTCGCTCCATTAGTTTGGCCAACGTAGCCACCGGATGTTTATTCAATGAGCGCGCAGTTCTCCCCGAACAGGCAAACCAGTTTTGAAGGTTGCTATGGCATATTCCTCACTGCAACTTTCAATCTCGTTGAAAGTTTCCCAGTACTTCTTTGCATAATCTCTGATCGGCTCGCTTTCCGCCTGTTTCATGGTGGACAGACTCTCAAAAGTCTTTGGGGCCTTTCTGCTTGTCAAGAACCGAGCAGTGAATTCTTCGGCCAACTGCCTCCATCCTCTTATGGATCGTGGTGCTAGTTTATGGAACCAACTCAGGGCCACCTTGCCAAGACTTGACGGGAACATTTTGCACAGAATGGCATCATCACCATCGTGCATGAACATGGCCCGTTGGTAATGCTGTATGTGAGCCACAGGGTCCGTGTTTGTCTCGTAAAGCACGAACGCTCCGTGCTTCACTCTGCTCGGCAACCTGGCCTCCTGCAGCCTCCTCGCAAACAGGGAGGCTGCAATGTTACTCAGGGCTTTACGTGCCGCTTCTCGTGCGGACAGTGTCCCTTCCTCCTTTTCAACTGTCTTGTGAGCCACGGCTTTGGCCCAATCAGCATCAGGTCTCTCGTACATGTCGCGGTGATGCTTCCTCGTTTTTTCCTCAGATGAGGAACTTCGTTCTCTGCTCCTTCTTCTTCGTGAAGAAGCCCTTCGCCTTTCTAATGTACGGTCTTTACTTCTGCTTCTCTTTCTTCGTGGGGAAGCTTCACCCCGTCTCGTGGTAGGACTATTGCTCCTGCTCCTTCTTCCCCGTGAGTGAGGCTCTCTATGGACTAGCAGAGCCCTCCTATTTTCTCCAGAATTCCTTCGTGAAAGTCTGGAATCTTCCGGGTGATCTCGTACCCGCTGTAGCTCTCGTATCTCGTACTCTCGTCTTTTGATCAAACGAGCGTACTCCTCAATTTCTTTCCTCTTTCTGTCGAGGATATCCTCGCTGTTATGGACACTTTTTGAACGGTCCACCGATGCTTCTCTTCGGTAGGACTTGCTCCTTCTCGTGGAGCAAGTAGTTGCTCTGTCCTCTCTTCCAGTGGGCTTTTTCGGAGCACCTGGTGGAGATTTATGTCCTCCACCGCTTAACTGGTTCTTTGGATTGAATGGCGTGGTTGGATCTTCTTCCATCACGGTTATCTTTTTCACGAAACTCTTTCGTTTCCCACAGACGGCGCCAATTGTAGGGGGATGAAAACAATTAGCGTTCTGAACAACACTAAACTGGAACGGCTTCACGCGCCTCTACACCGGAACCCTAGTTCTTCATCGGAACCCTAATCTGCAAAACAGACAAGGGGTGAGTGCACCTTTGCCTCTCGTGGCAAAGGCCCTCCGATGGCTAAGTTAGTATCACGTACTGGTGAACAAACCCTAATTATCAGTAGGAAAGCAATAAGAGATAGCCAAATATCGCCTACCTTTTACCTCCAGGTTTACCTCGTATTTATAGATTCACGGATGCTTGCTGCCCAAGCATCCTTGTTGTATTAGGATTCCCAACTCGTATAGGAAACCTAATATCTTATGGATTCTCGTTCCCTTATCTGTTTAATAGCTTAACTATTATGGGACTCTTTCCCATAATTATCCGAACACTCTACTCACGTTGGGTCTCTTGCCTCGATCCTATACACTCGGGATTTTATTCTCTTACGGAATATTACCATTCCGGAGTATTCTTGCCATATTACGATTTAGGGCAACTTCCTCCACTGTCCGGCTACCTCTTTGCCGATCAGTCCTCCTGGACCAATGACCCCACATGCAACTGGTCCATGTCACTATACCTGGACAAACGACTTCACAGGTCTTTTGTCCTTATCAGCCGAACAGACAACCTGGGCCAATAACTTCTCATGTCACTGGTCCATACAGCCGTTCATCGTACTGCCCGGCGATAAGCTAATCATGCCTACCACGTGCCCCCATTGCATCACGTGCTCGGTAACTAATTATAGCTGTTCAGGAATACCTCCCTACACATACGTGCTAATTAATTTTCATTCAGACCAATATTCCTTTTGCATTGCTGGCCAGGTAAAAAGTTCAACTTTGAAAGGGCAGAGATTTTTTCAGATCTTCACACTAAGTGCATCAATGTGACTATCTGCATTATAGAGCTCTTCCCATTCCCATAGAATGATTTACCAGAGAACAAGCCAGATTTACTATCCCACTTGAGTTCAATCAAAAATTACTCAAGCCTTGTTTTCCTCCCAAACAAAAAGCCTTCTTCTGAAGTTGAGAGTCCAAGAAAAGTTGGCATGATCATACATTTTAACCAATTGCAATTAACTCAACTACATATAATGGAAAGTAATAGTTCATAGAGGGAAGGAACCCACGATCTAACCATTAGAAGCCATGCATGTAATAACTCTGAATTTTATTGAATAAAAAATTATTTTATTATTCGAGTTATTTATTTTATTGCTTGAATTACGTTAATTTTGAATTTTGCCATAATTGCACTTTGGCCCCTCAAGTTTCATTTCTT